>CATIWQ010461166.1:0-11316 GCA_949673415.1 Euphorbia schlechtendalii | reverse complement strand
TATATATCGTATGAGGAACGTAGCATTTAAATTTCTTCACTTCCTTTCTCTCGTTCTGATAAAATAGATTTGGAAAACCCTTCCCATATAAATCATAGAGTAGAATAGTAAACAACTCACTGGGATAGAAATGGCAGGAAGACCAAGAAGATTAGCATAGATGACAAACCACATGAGATAAGCTAAAATGAAGACATGCATAAGTTTCAGATGAGAGCAATGGACAAATAATGAATATTGCGGAACAATTTACGCATTGGCTAGAGTAGTTAAGGAAAATGCAGAAAGCATTTACATTGATAGTTAGTTTGTCTAAAAATCAGTTCAATATGCAGATGAAACATGAAGCATAAAATGAAGCGGTAGCTAAAACAAGTTCAACATGCAAAGAACTATCTAGTAAATCAATCTAGTTTTTGTTTAAAAACTGAATCAATGCTTTAATGTTGCATTTGTCGTGCTCCATGGTGTCATATTAGAACACCATCCACAATTCCAGACATAAATCATGCAGCTTGAGCGAGAATATGCTCTAACATGTGATTAAATTCGAAACTAACCAAGGAAAATGACTAAAAATAAAAAAAAGAATATATTCATTCACCCATTCAAAAAATAGGGTAAAATCAATGTTAAAACAAATAAATGTAATCAACTAAGCCATTCGAAAGAGTTATCTAAGCTTATTTTTAATCACTTATGCAACATTAATATAAGAATCAAATTATTGTAATCTCAGCAATCGATTTGATTACTTTATATAAATTATAAAGACTAATATAAAAAATTAAGTGCATAGAGAAACATGCGGACCTGAATTATGTGAATTCGAGTTGGATCCGAGAAAGCAAGGAATAGATGGATGAGTACTGAAGCTGCAAAATCCGGAAATTTTCAACTACATAATTAGTTCCTATAAGGCCTAGTTTAAAACTCCATTACTGTTGTGAGAAACCGACCATCAATTTCAATAGGGGGGAAGCAGGTTTTCCCACTAAACATCCATTAGACATTACATCAACATGCTTATTCAATAACTCTCTCGGTAAATAAAAAAATCCCAAATCCCAAGCAAAAGCTTTAATCATCTCAATAGTGTATCAAACAAATCTAAAACAATCTGTTAAAATATACTAACTCCCAAACATAGTTCCAGAACCCAATCAAAATAATAAAAAGAAAGAAATTCCAACTACTGGGAAAGCAATAGATGCAATTAATCAACATGCTCTTGCTTTGTGACATGGCAAGATAGTAAAAAGGAGAATGTGAAAACAAATCTTCAAAGAACTTGAAAGAAAGAGAAGACATACCTAGAAAAGAAGGAGAAGTGGAAAAGGAAGTCGACGACAGAGAGAGGTGCAGCTGCGATAGAGCTGGAGCTGACGATGATGGAGGTTGAGCTTTGTTTGTCGGAGAAATTAAAGTGAGAAGCTTAGCTTGTGTTCGGTGCAGTGTGCGATTTTGGCATTAGGGATTTGATTATATGTAGGCATTAAGGACAATTAACACGTAACAACCGTCCATAATGTTTTGAGTAATTTAATGGATGCATTAAAAGATGAGCAATAGGGACGTTTCTTTATACAAAACCGTCCGTATTGCTCATCTACATTGTGTTAAGTTGGGAAATACTAAAGAATCGTCTATATTGCCTATAAATTAAAGCCCATTTGGATGGTTTTAGTAAAACCCTCACGAATGGTGCGACCCCATATAGCCTTTTTCCACTAGTGTATCTTTAGTTAACATATAAATGTATTCGGGGTAATATATTAGAGACCGCTATAAGACAGACACTAGAAAATAATTATATTCATGTGTTGGTGTCATGTCTTATATAGTAGCAATATGAGTATCTTCAAACCTAAGATACTGGTTAGCTTGTACAAGAGTTACTTTGGGTCATACTTATCCATACCCTATTGATCAGGATGATACATGTGATTACGGGTATAGTAATGATCGTTCGTTTGTAAGCCGAGTAGTCAAGATGGGATCCATCGCTCCTAATATAGTAATATAATGAGAGTTGTACCTAAAGGGCTCTTGCTGAAGTGACACACTCATCAACCTCTTATCAAAGTATGAGATTGATAAAATGGGTTTCTAGTCAATCTCGATACATAATGGTGAGTGGTATTCTTCATGAACAAGTTTAATTATAGGATAACTACAACTATTAAATGAGCTAACACTTAATCCGAGCTCAATAAACTAGATGTTTCTTAACTTGATGGAATGAGTGTATTGTATTGGTTACTATTACAAAACAGGATCAAATCACTAGCACTTGATGTTTCGAGTATCGGGGGATCATAAGAAATTGCTAGAAAGCCCATTTGATCCTTCTAGAGTTAACGGGTTCTATATCAAACTAAACCACTGAGCCTAGAGGATCCCAGATGGGAAGCCAAATTTAACCTTAAGCAGCTTTATACTTCGAGATCCTATGAGGTCACACACATTAGGCCTTCACTAAATTGAATAAAGAACTTATAAATGAGGTTTATACAGAGAATAAAAGGGAGAGTCAAACTTGTTTTGCATGGATTATTAATTGGTTGGACCAAATAATATTTAAGGGAGGAATTGAGGAAAAATATATTTTGTGTGGGGCAAGGAAATTTTTCTTGTTATGAGTGAGCCCTGCGAACATAGTTTATCCGTGGGTGGGGGCCTGCATGGTAGGCTTGCAAGCACTGGAAGGGTACTAGCGGGTCGCCGGCATGCGCTAGCACATGTCAGTGGGCTGTAGGCCCACAAGCACTAGCAACGCTTGTTTGGGCATGCAGTGTAGGACTAGGGATGGCAACGGATCTTGGACCCGATCCGGATCCGGATCCATTTTTTTAGGGTCCGGATCCGGATCCATTTTTTTAGGGTCCGGATCTTAATTTTCTAGATCCGTCGGATTTGGGTCTAGGAAAACGGATCTGGGTTCGGGTCCGGGTCCGGGTCTGGACAATAAAACCCGGATCCGTAATTAAAGATTAATTGTACTTTTTTATTTATTATTTACCCCGAAAATATTGGATAATTAATATTATTTGATATCCACATAAATCCAATTGCATAAACATAATTAAATGAGCATGTAAACTATTTAAAATAAGGTGAAATGTACAAATATGGAAGCTGAAACTAAGAATTTGATGTTAATTACATGGACCCGTTTATGGACCTGGATCTGTCGGATCTGGATCTGTCGAATCTGGACCCGCCGGATCCGAGTCTAATATATTCAAACGGATCCGAACCGGATCCAAGCTGGACCCGGTCCAGATCCAGCCCGTTGCCATCCTTATGCAAGACCACCAACACAACCAGCAATCTAGGTTATTGGGAGGGCCCGTAGTGCCCGGCTTGCAGGACAAGGCGAGCCCATACGGGCTTACCTTGTGGACTACACAGCATGCCTAAGCAAGCTGTGCGAGTGGATTTAACCCGTGGAGCTTGGAGCTCCGCGCGATCAACCTGCATGTGTGATGGGGAATTCCCCATCCCACATTGCTAAAACGGGAAGCATGTTGCTCCCCTTCCCCGTATAGATAGCCTCCTCCTCATTTGTTTCTCACTTAAGCTCAGCCTTCCTTCTAAGTTTTGACTTCTTTTCTTTTGCGAGATCCTCCACGAGCTTCTCTAACTTTTGCAAGAATTCTTTTGAAGGCTTATTCCTATTATAGAAAGAGCCTTCTTAGTTATATTTTCGGGTTAGTCTAGTAGCTTCTTGTTAACTAGTGAGTTCTTGGTCTTCAAGAGGTTTTGGTCGGTGGGGTCCGTGTGAACTTGTCATAGAGGCTGTCCTTGTTTGGAGGCTTGTGCTAAGGGAGTGTTGTCTGATTGCTCTAAGTGATTGCAACACCAAAGGAAGGTACGCATCAACTGGTAATGCTCTAAACTTAGATGCTAGGTTTCTTTTAATAAGTTTTATAAACCTATAGCATTTGTGGAACATTTCAATTGTTATTATGACAATCATGTCATGCTTAGGAGATTCTTTAGGGTTAATCTTAAGTTTTGAAATCCTGCCATGCTAATTCAAATGTTTATTAATTTCCTTAATTAACTAATAGTGGTATCAGAGCCTACCTTATGCTATGCATGATTGATGATAATATGTTGAAATGAGATTTTCTATGAATTGATTAAAGTATATTATGCATAACTTAGGTTTCAATTCTTGTTATAGAAAATGATGTGATAACAAGATTAAGGTTTTGCTTAATCTTTATCTAGGTGATTATCATAGAAATTAACAATATTTTATTACACGTGTAAATTCTTTATATTTAGGGTCTTCCCTTTGTGTACTTTAGTTAAGGCTTGGAGGAGGTTAGATCGTCACCTTGTCTGAATCTCTCCCGTCATGGCTATGTATGGGAATAATCTGCCCTAAGGAGAAGATGTCCCATACTCTGACTAATGTGAAGATTCAGGTTCTAGGTCGGGTTTAGATTCAAGGTTAGAACATAGTTTCGATTTGAGTAGATACCAGTTCTTCGAGATGACTAATTCTCAGGATGATAAAGGGGCTAGGGGCCAATTCACTCAAGAGGGATAGTTCGCACAAACTCAACTACCACAACAAAACATCATCAGAGAGATCGCGGAAGCACTAAAAGCCTTTATCGATAGTGTGAAATTTGTTTAGGCCATCTAGCACCACACTCACCCTAGGAAGATGGAGGATCGAACTTTGGATCAGTTACCAAACTCAGAAATTACGAAGAATTCTCAACCTCCCACTACCCACTTGTTAGACATGAGGTACGCCCTAAAGGCAATTAGAGAGATATATCTTAATTAGTTATAATGTACAAACAGTTTTCAAATTATTATTAATAATAAAGGCATCTTTGTTATTTATCAGTGTTTATTTAATTTATGTATCTTAATGGTATCATATATATGTGGTATTATATATATGCGCATTGATAAGACAAAGTTCATGACTACTTCATAGCGTAAAAGTGAAAGGATATAGTGGGAGAACTGCATATATGTGTTACTATATAAATAGTCTAAATATCCCTAGTCATAGTTTCATTGAGACTTGACATCAATGAAGTAGACAAACTAGCATGTGTAGGCTTACTCCTTAGATTAGATCCAAGCAGTTGATCTCACGAGTTGAAGGTGGTACCTTGAGTTAACACATGAATGTATTTAGATAATACATTTGAGACCACTATAAGATAGATACTCAGAAATAACTACTCCCTTCATTTCAAAATAACTATCACTTTTAGGTTATTTGTCAATACCAAGACGATATTAATTAAAGAAATAAAAATACTTATTTACCCCTATAACTTTTGTTAATTTGAAAGTTAATTGGATACTTTATTTCTCTTGTCATTTCCAATGTGCATTAAATAAGGGTAAAATGGATAAAATTTTTAAAAATGTGCATTGAAATCCTAAATCGATATTTATTTTGAAATAATTCTAAAGTCCTAAAGTGACAGTTATTTTGAAATGGAGGGAGTATATCCATGTGTTGGTGTCATGTCTTATTGCAGTAGCAATATGAGTATCCTCAAATCTGAGATACTGGTTACTTTATATGGGAGTTGCTATACTTTGGGTCATACTTATTCAAACCCTGGTGATTAGGATGATATGGGTGATTACGAGTATAGTGATGATCTTTTTTGGTAAAGCGAGTAGTCAAGATGTGATGCATCACTTCTCATATAGTGATATAATGAGAGTTGTACCTTAAGGCCTCTTATTGAAGTTACACACTCATAAACCTCTTGTTAGAGTATGAGATTGATAGATTGGGTTTCTAGTCAATCTAGATACATAAAGGTGAGTTGTGTTCTTCATGTACAAGTCTAATTCTAGGATAGCTACGACTAATACATGAGCTAACACTTAATCTGAGCTCAATAAACTAGATGCTACTTAACCTGATCGAAGGATTTTATTATACTGAGTATTGCATAATCAGATGAAGTCACAAGTACGTAATGTTTCGAGTAATGAGGGATCAAACTCCTTTTCTATAAAGCCAATTTGATTATCTAGAGTTATCGGATTCCATATCGGACTGTAACACTAATCCTAAAGGTTCTCGTATGGGAAGGTAAGTTTAGGTTAACCTCTAATGGCTCTATACTTCATAATCCTATGAGGTCACATACATTGGGCATTCATCGGATAAAAGAAAGAACTTGTAAATGGGGTTTATACCGAGAATAACAGGGAGAGTCAAACTCGTTTTGGATGGATTATTAATTGGTCAGACCAAATAATAATTAAAGGAGGAATTGAGGAAAAAAATATTTTTTACTGAGCAAGGTAAGTTTTCCCATTGCGAGTGGAACCCACGAACACTGGTTGCTTGCCCGTGGGGGCCTACATGGTAGCCTCGCAAGCACTAGAAGGGTGTTCACGGGCTACCGGTATGAACTAGCACATGCTGGTGGGTTGGAGGCCCACCAGCATAACCCGCAAGCTAGGGTTACGCGAGGACCTGCAACGCTTGGATTGCGGGACAAGGAAAGCCCATACAAGCTTCCCTTGTGGGCTGTGTATAGCCTGCCTAAGCAGGTTGTGCGGGCAAGTTTGACCCATGGAGCTTTGAGTTTTGCGTGGTCAACCAGCGTGCATGATGGGGAATTCCCCATCACACATTGCTAAAAAGAGGAGTATGTTGTTCCCCTTCCGCTATATATAGCCTCCTCCTTAGTTTCTCACTTTAGCTGAACCTTCCTTCTAAGTTTTGACTCCTTTTCTCTTGTGAGATCCTTCAAGAGTTCGTCTAGAATTCTTAAGAATTCTCTTGAAGGCTTATTCTTATTTTGGAAAGAGCCTTCTCAGTTATATTTTCGGATTAGTCCACGAGCTGTCTAGCAACTTCTTGTTAATTGATGAGTTATACCTTTACGTGAGGTTTTGGTTTGTGGGGTTTGTGTGGACTTGTCATGGAGGCTATCCTTATTTAAAGGCTTGTGGTAACGGAGTGCTGTTCGATTGCTCTAAGGGATAGTGCACCAAAGGAAGGCATGCAACATCTGGTAATGCTCTAAACTTGGATGATGGTTTCTTTTAATAAGTTTATAAACCTATATCATATATGGATTGTTTCAATTGTTATTATATCAATCATGCTATGCTTAGGAGATCATTTAGGGTTAATCTTAAGTTTTGAAATTCCTCCATGCTAGTTTGCAAGTTCATTAATTGCCTTAATTAACCAATACCTCTATACCTTGAACTGCATCTCCCACTGTGGAAAAAATCATTAATTTTAAAACAGTGAATGAGGAAGCAATGAGGTAGAATTTGAGGGAGGTAGTGATCATTCTACGAATCTCCCAAGATAAATGTTGAGCTAGATACAACAATTACTAAGACAATAGTCTTACACGAATTAACGGATTCACTAATTAAATAGTGTAACCATTGCCTGTCACCTCTACTACCAGCCTATCCCAAGATGTGCTTTATTATGAAGAGTTTAGGAAGCCTTGTGCTAATATCATGCCATCAAGGTCTATCCAGGGAGAGTATAAAGAGCATGATGCAAAGCATGGCTATTGTGCAAACCAGCTTACATGGCTTAGCAGCATGAATATATGAAGTAGTTGTAACAATCCCAATCGTTGCTATGATAAATAATGTTGTGTTATATAAGTTGTTGCCTGTGCTAGAAGAGGCTAAGAAGGAGCTGGTGAATTTTGTCATGTTAGGAGATGGCCAAAACAAGTAGTTCTTTGAATTTAGCAAAAAGCAACAAAAGATGAGGAAGGAAACCCTGTTAGGATTCAATGTTTTGTTTAAATCCATGGCCCAATAAGAGAAGGGGTTGGAGAATCAAGTCAACTCAACCATTAATCTAGCAAAGATTATGCATAACGCTATTCAGAAGATAAATATACAATTGAAATTATCTGTGAATCTCCTATATTCAATTGGGGGTGTAGTAGAGTTGAAGGTTAGAGAAGAATCGAGGGACTAGCCTAGCGCCAACAATGAAAAATCTATTAAGGAAGTAAAGGAGGCTATTCTGACTAAGATTAATAGTCTATCTCTAGGGGAGATCAAGGATGTTGTCTTTCACTCTTTCGAGCCACCGCTACATGTAAAGCTCGACTCTATTCATAATAGTTTGAATGAGTTCGAGAAAAGCTTTGTGGAGGACTCAAGGTTCTTCAGGGCTACTACCACTGCCTATGCTACAATGTGTCCAAGGATAAACATTATCTTAGAATTCATAAAAAGAGAAATTGGTGGATGAAGACTCGGTTACTACACTCAGGATAGTCTATAAACTCTGCTAGCAAACGAGCTTCAAAGGGATGAGTTGTAAACACCTTGTTGTGCAATTCATAAAGGAACTATAAGCACAAGGTTATTGTTAATAGAACCTATATCAATTTTGAACTTACCATTAATGCGATCAATGAAGGTTATGAAGTAATAATGCAAGATGCGAAAGAAAAGGGGGAGAAACAAAGGCAAGATCTTAGTGAAGCCTAATGATTCCTAGCAAAGAAGTAGCAGACTCAAGCCAAGACTCTAGAGCAGCAACAATAATAATCGAATATTGAGGGAAAATACAATATGGGAACCCCTCAATCTAAGGTTGACCCTAACGAGCTTCAATGAAGAAAACAAGCACAACGAAGATGAATCCATCTTAGAGTTCCAACCCACGCCATTGAAAATTGATCTATGATCTTATGCAGCTTTTGTACTTGTTATCTTATTGAGCTTGAATTTCCCAACATCAAGCTCTTCCATAATATGCACTTCCTCCATTGCTGGCTGATTGCAAGGTTTTGACTCTATTTATTTCAAGGGCTTATATTCTGTAATGAAGCCAAAAACCTTGTTTCCCACCTTTCTACCGATAAGATAAAAGTTTAAAATACGAGCATGTGTTGTTAATACCGCTTAAAAAAATAGAAAAATGGTGACCATAACAAGTATACAGTTTCGATGTAGTTTTAAAAGATATCGATCCCATAGGGAAGGAACCAGTTCTAAAGACCAACTAGAGTTACGGGGTAACGAAAATATGGAATTCATATTGGAGGGTTTTGGATGATAGACGGATGAATGGATAGATGTATAAATAGACTAGAGAAGATGTAAAATATAGAGATATTCCTACGAACAAGTTTAACAGAGAAAAACATGCAAAATTATCAAGAATATTTCATACACTAGATAACTTCAACAAATAAGGTTCTAGACGCCCTAATATTCAATAATTCACCACAGAGCAACACATGAGATGACTTTTCTAAATCTAGGGGTAACGAATTATGACACTTACAAGAACTTGGATAACTATATTACTATGCTTAGTACGGGTCGCTCCCACATAGCCACATTTAGCAAGTTACCACTCCAAAAATATTGGCTCACTAAATAGCGTTATAATCACAGATCCAATGATTATATAAAATCTTGTTAACCCCGAAATCACTTTAAAAGTTAACTCGAAAGCATATAACTTGATTAATATAAATGACGCAAAACGAATTACTCATTATAACACATAGACATATCATAAACTTTGAAATAGAAAGTATAAGAAGAAAACAAAGTAAAGTTGTAAGGTATGCATGTGAAAGCTAAAGTTGATCAAACTGTGTCCACTCTTTAATGGGAGTCGTCAATTCCTGCAATTCCTGCGTCTACTCTGAATTCGGTCCGATTCGTATAGAACCTCCGCTAGGATGCTATTCTTTGTGAATCTCGAATAAAAGAATGTTGAAGAATGAAAACTTTTATTGATAAGTGCTTTACAATTACACTCATACAACAAATGCTCGAATTTGTGTAGAAATACAGTGATCGAAATGGGAATTGAATCACTTATACATTTTTCTTGCTAAGGCTTTGAACATAGCGAAATCTAGATATTACACTCCCTATCTATACATGCACACTATCATTCAATGACTTCTAATCATGCCATAACCATGCACCACAAAATTGTTGAGTTTTGAACCCTATTTGTAGAGTGTGAAGGGTTGTGTCTATTCAAACGAAGAGTCATGTCCATTGGCGAAGAGTTGCATCACTTCAATGTGATTGGATGCAAAGATTCATCCTCATCCACAATGGAAAGGCACCTTTTCATGATTGGATAACTTCTAAAAGGTGTCTTTTCGGTTGGTAGTTGATGGCGGTTGATCGTTCTTATTCGACGGTTGAAAGAAGAGAATAGTTTACCAAAAAACCATCAAGGTCGCGATCGTGAATGTATGTAGCGACCGTGAATACTTGGTTGGCAGCTTTTTATTGTGAATTTAACAAGTTGCGACCGTGATATGTGTTTCACGATCGTGACATGCCTTCTTTACATGATTCCTCTTTGCGATTTCTACTGATCTTTGACATCTTCGATCCTTTGCCAATTCCTTAAGTTCCATGCATCTTTTTGCACCTTTTTCACTCTTTTTCCATAGAATTCCAATTTTAATCATTTTACTTTTAAGATTTACCTAGTACCTGCATTTGCATAAAAAACAACTACATACCACCTGAAATCTTTTATATGAAGTATAAAATGAACCAAAACCATATCTTTTTCTGATTGAAAATGTCATGATAATAAGTGTAATTATACACTTATCACACCCCCACACTTAACTTTTGCCTTGTCCTCAAGGTAAACACAACAGAAGTGTATAAATTAGTATTCAAGTTCGTACCTCATTTAGCGAAAGACTATTGTAGTGAGTACCACATTCCCACGTTGCATAAGATTCAAGTAAAAGTTAGACATTTCCCACAAATTAGTAATGTACAATTTATATAGTCTAATTGCATACATTTGCTCTTAATGGAGGGTCAACCGAATCACGTCTTAATATAAGTGTTATATGCTTACTCTAATATTACCTTCTCTAAAGTATAGTATAAAGTATTAAGGACAAAAGGAGCACACTTTGGAAAGTTTGATCTCAAGGCATTTTTAGGTAACCTAGGATGCTAAAAAACACTCTTAGTGGTTGCATTTTATTCTCTATACCACTCTCCCCTTTTTTTAGTAGTTGCATTTTGTACTCCATACCACTTTCTCTCATTTTTTTTTCTTTTAAGCATATGTTTTTTGAATTACTTTGTACTTTGCACCCATTTTTCATGCTATGCTTTCTTTTTCTTTTTCACTCATTGAATGGTTGCAGTTTCTGCTCCGTACCATTCCTCACCTTTTGCATAACTCATTAGTTATCCTCTCTTTCTTTTGATTTTTCTCTTAATACCCTCATCCTTTATTGATTACTTTCAAAGTATTATGGCTATAGTTTCCCAACACTTTAAACACACTCAATACTTATAGGA
>CATIWQ010461119.1:0-19095 GCA_949673415.1 Euphorbia schlechtendalii | reverse complement strand
TTTTTAGCCTCTGAAAACATCTGTTCTTCTGCCTTCCAGTCTGGTAAACTGATCAGTTGTCGACAATCATTCATTCTTCTTCCAGACATTGATGTGTTGAGATACTTTATTATTCAATCTTGTTTTCAAATTGAAGAAAATGATCATATAATGATTAAAACTACAAAGATGGTCAAATCCTTAGAAAATGAGAAACCTTATGGTCACCTTTCTGTCAAAAATTATTTTGGATTTTTTATTTCGCAATTTCAGCCAGATTTCACTAGCTAGTTGCAATGATAGGATGCCCTTTTAAAGAACTATGAATATATGTAGAAAAGGCAAGAATAGTTATGCATTTTGTTCAAGTCAATGGACTTGCTCTACACAACGTACCAGTGATATGTAAGAGAATGTCACCATATGTGATGCATAGTTTTTTGTTTTTAAAAGCATACATCTTCCTGTCTCACACAAAGTGGCTTATCTCTAAGCTTTTATGTCATGGAAAGTGAGTATATTCCTTAAGATCATAAAATCTACATCCTCTGATGAGCTCAGTTGATTTTTCCTTAACCACATTCACTTGTATACTAGAACTGTATGGTGGTTAAGTCCAATTTTAGAAGTACTCTTTCACATAAAAGCTGAAGTAGTTATATGTACCTCTTTCCTTAGAAAGAAGTTTTAATCAAAGGACAAAGTCTAATTCATAAATCTGAATATTGAGTTTGTCTTCTTTATATTCATTTTTAGTTCTGGCAATAAAACCCATGAGTAAGCATGTCGAGTTATAGTAGGGAATTAATACTCAACTGATTATTTTCAGGACAATGCAATTGAGCTTTTCAGAAGAGCATGCAGAATATTCACTGTTGATTCTGAGATGGTGAGTTATAACTTTAACCAACAAATTCAATGCATATATTATATCTGGGAAATTATATTAACTATTTAAATTCTGCTTTACAGCTACGAATCTGGGATTATTCTGGGCAAATAACTCTATTCTACATGAATGACATAAATAAGTTTCCGAACGATTGTCAGCGACAGTCAGATCAGGAGGTAAGTGTAGACTTATTGGTTTTCCTTGTAAGTAAATTAAAGCTTTTGAAAATTTGAATTTCATGTTTATTAACATATCTAATGCCAAAATAAAAAAAGAAAGAGAAATAAATTATATTTTATACCACAAATTCAATGATGTTAAATTTAAACAATAATTGGACTACTATCTCCACATATATGCTGTACGATTTTCAACTTGCATTTATCTCCTATTTTTAGTTTGTTAAGAAAAAAACATAACAACTCCTAATTTTATAGCTCAAGATATGTGACCCATCTGAGCATTTTTTAAGCCTCTTAATCATTTCATTTGGGTCCCATATTTTATTGAAGCAAAACTAGGTTGAAAATAAGTTAGTTTAATGTTGCACCTCTTGTTTTTTAATAATATCATTTCTTAAATGATGATCATATGAAACTTAATCAAAAGTTAGATTTCTGTGATGTAAAGATAATTGGAGACAAAAATAGTAGTAGATTTAAGTGGCATAATTATGTCAACAAATGAACGCATACACACACGTGCCAGATTGAGTTAATGATAGGTTTCAATAATATTCATATTGTTTCAAATTGATATGATAATTACTCAACTAAAGAAGAAGATATTTATAAACGAACATGTAACAGCCATAATGTACATTTGGTCCTTTTGGAAAACTGAGTTTATTCACAAAGAGTAATTTTCAATTGCAAATGTTATACGTGCTTTATCTCCTAGTTTACTAAGTGGGTATCTGTTGTGGTGTCTAGTGGCTAAAAATTCATAGCTCAACCGACACCTGGCCTGCCACGCAAGCTACTTGCAATTGATGGATTGAAAATGTACTTCCAATTGGAACAAATATCGCATGCTATATTCTTTTAAACACGATGAATTGTGATATTGACTTCCACAGGAATATCTTTTAAAAAGTACTTTTCATGCACTGCTATATTTGGTGATTCTGCACTGACATTGGTATTATATGTGTGCTCAGTCATGACTATTAATATTTTGTCAACAGATTCTTTTGGAGTTACAAGTTTATGGATTGTTAGATAAAGGAAAAAAGGATGATGCTGCTGCACAATATCCTAATGGATCTGGATCTTCGCTTTTGACTAATGGTAGTTCTGGGAACAACAGTATTTTTCGTGTTAATTCTGCATCATTCTTTGGAAAATCTGGAGAAGCTGGTCCTTTAGGATTGACAGGATTGCAAAATCTTGGAAATACTTGCTTCATGAACAGTGCCATTCAGTGCCTAACACACACGCCTAAGCTTGTAGATTATTTTATTGGAGAGTACTGCAGAGAAATAAATCATGACAACCCATTGGGAATGGATGTGAGTCTTATAGTTGTGGTTTTAATGGAGCATGGTTTGATAAGAAGTAATACAAATATCATCCCCTGGAGATTATGTTGTCTTATACAATATTTTAATAGTTGATTATCTCTTACAGGGTGAGATTGCCTTAGCATTTGGGGATTTATTACGGAAGTTATGGGCTCCTGGAGCGACTCCAGTGGCACCAAGGACATTTAAGTCAAAGCTTGCTCGATTTGCTCCTCAATTCAGCGGCTTTAATCAACATGATTCTCAGGTCAGCTAAGTTCTGTCTCTGACTCTCTGTCTCTGTAATATATGTATGTGTTTTATTTTTCTAAAGACCTTCAGTTCTACATATTCTTTTATGTAAATCAATACAGGAACTCCTTGCTTTCTTGTTGGATGGACTCCATGAGGATCTTAATCGTGTAAAATCCAAGCCTTACGTAGAAGCAAAGGATGGGGATGGTAGACCAGATGAAGAGGTTGCTGATGAATATTGGCGGAATCATGTGGCTCGCAATGATTCTATCATTGTTGATATTTGCCAGGTACTGTTTCTTTTGTGGAATCTTTTGTTCTCTGCTAAATTGTACTATTAAAAAGTTAGATTAGATTGTTTATGTTTCTTGATATATGCTAGTTTGTCGTTGTTTTCTAAACTTGCCATTATTAGAATTTTGTTTGTTTTTTTCAGATCCCATAAAAGCATCGCTAAATAATTCTAATGGGAATTATAATGGACAAACGAACCAACAGTCTATATTGTTACCTGAAGATGCATTTAGATTTGTTTTTAATTATGCACCGAAATGATTCCAATGCACCCTTGCATCCGACTTAGCATTGTTTTCAAATTGAGATCGATGTTGCATAATGACTATATGTTGGCTTATCTGACCTAACTCTGTATTTTAATTTCAGGGTCAATATAAATCAACACTAGTTTGTCCTGTTTGCAAGAAGGTATCAGTTACATTTGATCCATTCATGTACTTGTCTCTACCTCTTCCTTCGACGAATACAAGGACGATGACTTTGACTGTAGTGAGTTCGGATGGGAGTAGTCAGCTATCTACGTTCACAATTTCTGTTCCGAAATATGGAAAATGTGAAGATCTTACTCGGGCTTTAAGCATTGCGTGTTCTTTAGGGAGTGGTGAAACATTGTTGGTTGCGGAGGTACTCTTCATTAGTTCATATAAATATGTGAAGATGACTACATAAACATGTATTCGTTCATATGTTTTATTTCGACACCTGAACTATAAAGCATTGTACAGGTATACAATAGCCGCATCATACGATATCTAGAGGAACCAACTGACTCGTTGTCTTTAATTAGAGATGGTGATAGGCTAGTTGCTTATAGATTGAAAAAAGACTTCAATGACTTGCCTTTGGTTGTATTCATACATCAGCATATGGAGGAGTAAGTTACGTTTTCCTTTGGATAGTGTCTTGGGTATGCCCTTTTCCTTTCGTTTATCTAAATCCAATGAAACTCTTGGCTTTAATGTATCAGGCAGTACATCTATGGAAAACTATCTTCAACTTGTAAGGCATTTGGAATTCCTCTTGTTGGACCAATTTGTGATGCTGGTAAAGGATCGGACATCCGCAACTTGTATCTAAAGTTACTTGCTCAATATAAAAAACCTGCTGAGGATGCCTTTAGTTATTGCAATACTTCTGAGAATACTGTAGTCGATGATGTTGCATTAATGGAGGATAAGAATAGTTCTACCTCAGGTGAAATTGTTAGTCCCCCCAGTGGAGAAGGGGCCTCTTCTGCCTCAGATCCTGAACTAGAGTTTTATTTAACTGATCAGAAGGGAACGATTAAGGACTCCAAGATAGTATTTGATGAGCTAATAGCAGTGTCAGGAACACCAAAACGATTAAATGTTCTCGTGTGTTGGCCAGAAAAACGAATTGAACAGTGCGATTCACATTTTCTTAGCCTGCTACCTGAGATTTTCAAGTCTGGCTCTTTTGCTAAGAAACCTCAGGAATCTGTGTCTCTGTACAAGTGTCTCGAAGCATTTTTGAAAGAGGAGCCACTTGGACCAGATGATATGTGGTATGTTTACAATGCTTGAAAATACCCTTACGTAAAAATTAATTTTACAGAGTTTGAAGTAATTTCGAAGATATTTGGTAGATTGGAACACTTAATCGGATGACAGTATGATAGGGACTACTAGCGTGGTTGAAAGATCTTGAAAGCTTTAGTTCAATTAATTTTTCATTCCAGTAGCCCATTCACATTTCATTTTTTAATTTTTTTGGTAGAGATAGGGAAAAGCTGCATTTATGAGGCTACAAATATTTACAGCCTCCTTAATAGCCCCAATACCAGCCTCCTTGTTGCTGAAATCTTTTGAATATGGACTTGTTATATGTGAATGGTGATTTGTAATCTGAAATATCCTGATTTTCGGTTGTGCAGGTTCTGTCCAAGTTGCAAGGAGCACCGTCAAGCCAGTAAAAAACTAGATCTTTGGAGACTGCCAGAGATTCTGGTTATTCATCTAAAGAGATTCTCTTATACACGATTTCTGAAGAACAAGCTTGAAGCGTATGTCGAGTTCCCTGTTGATGATCTTGATCTGTCAACTTACATCTCTTACAAGAACGGTGAAACATCTCATCGATACATGCTTTATGCTATCAGTAATCACTATGGAAGCATGGGTGGTGGCCATTATACTGCATTTGTCCTTGTAAGTTCCCTTCACGACCTTAATAATAACATTTCACCGTCATTAACTAGATGAATAAAAAGGTGATTTGGCTTTACTCATACATCCACTAAAATAAAGTCACAAAATGTATAGTTTTAGTGCCCATAAATGCCTCTTTTCTGCAAATGTCAACTTGTACATTTGTTATGTTTTGGTTTTCTGTTAAGATATTATGGTTTTCATTTGGCCCATTCTTTTCGGGCTTTTGGAGAATACATGCTTGAGATACATTTGGCACCACAGCAATGGATTGATACTTAAATTAGATACTTTATTATCTTTTCTCTTTGGGATGTATTGTTCGAATTTTCTTAAGGCAGTGGTTCATTAGGATACTTTTTTTTCATATATATATGTTTATGTTCATGAAAACAATAATAGAGTTTGCGTTGATGTTGGTACAGCATGGAGGTGATCGGTGGTATGACTTTGATGATAGTCAAGTTCATCCAATCAGCCAGGACAACATTAAGACGTCAGCTGCTTATGTTCTTTTCTACAGAAGAGTTGTTAAAGATTAACTTTAGAGTGAGGTACCAATTTCTGATTATTCATTGTTTTAACAATTTTTGTCCGTCTTAGTGTTATGAGTAAGCATCGCATCTAAGCGGGTTTCATTCTTTTGTTCGTCCCATTTTTTTTTGGTTCAACTCGACTTAGACTTTCCAAGGGAAAGGAAGATTATGAAAACAGTTAAAATTAGGGTGATTGAAGATTGTATCATAGGAAAAAACTTGGGAAATTTAAGAGAAACCAAATGAGAAGTGGTTTTATACTTGTAACCATTGAAGAGAAATTTGTAATGGGTTAGCTTTTAAAAATCCCTTTTCAAGTGTGTAATTTTTTGTTTGTAACACATCTACACTACTGATATCGAAATTTTTTTGACAGGCAGTCCGGATTATATTAACATGATTCAATTTTCTTTTTATTTCATATAACTGAAGGCTCACTTGCCACTTAAAGTGACTTGAGCGAAAAAGGCTACATTAGGTATTGAGTTGGATTCCGAGGTTTTTATGTGCCCCTTGATGAAAGGGAATAGGGCGGAAAATAATATGAATTGTTAATTTAGAGAAGTCAACAGTGAAATATAGTAGACAAAAAGTCTACTAGCCGGGTACTCAACTAACATTAACAATGTTTCAGTTGAACTACTTCAACAAGTCTCCTCGTAAGATATCCAGCATTTGATATTCATTTAAAGTTGGTTCAGAAAACTGGATGTTATCCTGAAGTTACAAAAGGTCTAGATACCCTTTTAAGTTGGTAATTTCGAACCAGTTAGCTCTTTTAATACTACGTGTTAGAATCTTGTTGGTTTGATTTTTAAAGATGTCATTTTTTTGATTTATTTCTCTTCAATTAGAAGTTGACACATGGCATTGAGGTAGCAAATTGGTACATTTTTGCCAAGTTAAGGGGAGTGACTGGTCATTTTGAAGGTTGAGGATGATATTCGGTTTTCTGAACCAACTTTAGGGAGATGTTGATGCATTGTGCTAAAAAATTATTTTTTTGAAAAAGAAGAGTAATTATTTTTTTTTAAAAAAAAGAGTGTCAAATCTATAAGCTCCATATTTTCAATAGAGAAGTTAGATATTGTATCATATGTTCTCTGCTGTCCGTTTTGGGCTGCCAAAAATCATAATCCTTTACTTTGATATATGTAGTGATAAAGGCATACAAAAGTACTTGTTATCATATGTCAGCTGGACCATTGTCTGGGTAAGTGCCTTTACAGTTTGGAACTTTGGGTAGATATCTTAGGGTCATTTATGTGGGCACTTTTTTTAACTTGATAGTTCACATTCACTATTGCACCCATTATAAAATGTTTTCCGTATTGTTTTGTAAAGGAAACTTATTTTATGGTGAAGGAAGAATCTTTGTTAGGTGTTGCTTTCTGCCGTGTCAATATAACGTTCTAAATGTTTTGCAAAAAAGTTTTGTTCTCATTTATTTTTCCGAAATAACAAGAAACAAGTAATGTTCATTGCACAGAGCGGAGGATTTGGTTAAAGAATTGTACAAGGTATCTAATTTAACTGTAGAAGGTGAATTTTAAGAGAAAGGACCGCATAAATTTCCTTTCTATTTTGGTGTAAGACGTGACCTTACTTTGTTAGTAATTATTATACTAGTAGTAGTTTAGACATTAACCCATCTTGTATTAGCATATAAGTTTGGGCAGGGCAATTAATTGCTTGGTTCACTTTCCGCTCTAAATTCTATGTATTAAAAAACTCAACTTCTTTACATTCCAACGTTATAACCTAAAATTAGTTCATATAATACATTTATGGAAAAGTATTTTTATCTATGTTTAATTTTTTTTTTTTTTTTTTGAATTTTGATATTGATGATCCATGTTGGGTCCCCGCGGGTTATCTAATTTAAGTTCTAACTCAGATACTTAAATAGTATAAGAACTCAAACAACGCAATACTTTTGGTATATTTATACTCAAATATTTATGTCGGTTGATGTGATTTTGAGTGAGTAAACTCTTTATTTAGGTATTTTCATAATTTAGTTGTTTATAGAATCTACAATGCTCTAATTATCAAGCATTTAAATTTGATGAATGATTAAAATTGGTTAAACATTTCATTGAGAAGGCGAAGATTCACATTTGATAAACTTTTTCAATTTTCAATCTTCGTAGAATTTGAACTTCTAAAAAATCTTAACACCTCCAACAACAACAATTTTGTTTCGTGAATATATGAATGATTGATACAAAAATCAAAGAAATAATATATCGTTAGCTTTTGGAGTTGAGTCTAATAAATCTTTGTTTCTCCTTTGAACTTAGCAAAATGCACTAGACAAAGTGAGCATTTAATTTATCAGTTTGACTTGTCAACTTTTATCGCATATCAATATATTATTTGTTTGACTTTTTAACATTTTGATACGAGGCATGTAAGTGCCCAACATGCTCAACAACAACTGGTTGTCTGGTTTGGTTTAAAGGATAAGCTGGTGAACATTCACCGAGTCGAACCAAAATCAACCTTCCAAAGATATTGCATTATGCCAATATTAAACTGATTAGTTTAAGTTCAATCATAGCATTTATCAATTGTACTTTTACATCTTTTAAATGTTTTATTATGGATGATGATCTTCTAATGTTCAATATCAATATTAGAGTGAGGTTTCCTTAGTCAACAACATTAATTTGAAAATGAATGGTGAAGATTTTATTTACCTGTTTGAATAAAATATTATATTTTCATGACAATTAGACAACAGTACTTTAAGTTTCAAAATTGAATATTTTATCGTTTCTTATACTTGACCGCAAGGCCATCTATTTTCCCTATATTTTATTCCTCAAACCTCATTTTGCAGGATGTACAGTGTTTTTGCTCAAACCATCTTTTCCATTTTTCATTCCTCATTTCAGATTCCCATAAAGTATTAATATTTTATTGTTATTCTATTATTTTCCTTACATCAAATCTATTTCCAATAACCAAAAAATTATTAAACACATTAAAATAAATCAAAATTAAAACAGATATTAATATAATAATCATTCCCCATTTTGAGGTTCCCCATATATAAAGAACCCCATTTTAAAGATATATTATATTGGGAATGGTAGAATTTGACCATTCCCTATTTTAAAAATTTCTCCAAAATAAGGATCATTGGAGTTGGTCTTAGACTTAAGATGAGTAGAATACAATAACACTACATAACCTTACACATAACACATATGGACATCTGAATCAACATGTAAGAAACACTGACCGCTTAATTAAATTGGGATTAATTTTTGTTAATTAAACGAATCAAACATGACATGACAATGCAATGCAGACATACATACAATATGACCCCACCCAATCACATAACTCCAAATCACCAACTGCATGATTTGACATATCAGATTCTTTAACTCTTTCTTATATATCCCATCCCCACTTCATTTTTCTTTTTAATTATTATTTTACACTAATTTCTCTCTCTCTGGAACTTCATATAAAATATAATTGCAGTTTTTCTTGTTTTGCAAATACAGTAACATTTACATATTCACACTCTATATAGTTGCTGCAGGCCACAAAACCTGTTTATCTTCCTATGGGAAAATTGGGACCCACTGATCAGATCAACGGTCCAATCATGATCATGATCATGATCACCAATCAGCTCTCTTGCTCTGGCTAGGGCTAAAATTGCCTTCGACATGTCTTGATTTTTCGACACAATTTAAGATGGGTTTTTATGAACTTAAAATCACTTAGATTTCAATTCAATTCATCTTTTACAGGAATTTAAGAGAATGTACACGACCTTATCATATTCGGTGATTGTTATTAGGGGTCTTCGTGTATATGTTCAATTATTTGAATACATTTACACCATAGCTATTGATCCTATGTAAATCGGTAATGATAATGATCGACTACATGATCGCTTAATAAGTTGTTTAAGGTTATTACCATAGGGACAGACGTTTATACTTTACCAAACCCTATAATTGGAATGTTATATCTATAATATTCCACCCAGGTTCTAGGGTTTCCTTCTCCTACCTCTCTTGCTTGTATATTACACTCGCCTTTAAAGTTCCAATCATGGGACTGTTTAACATTACTTTATCAAGCCTTTGATAAATGTTGCATTGTTCCATATAAATTTTCCCACTTCTCTCCCGGAGACAACAACTTTTAAACATTACAAAACAATATCAAATTGACTCATAAATCATAATTTTTAAATTATAATGTGTGACACTCTACGAAAGTCCTTGATTTCTAGGTTCAAAATAGTTGGATGCCATGTTACCAACCTATCAACCGGATATAGGAAAAATTAAATAATAGTTATTGTTATGTTATTTGACATAGTATATGTGTATAAACATATGGTTATATAATATCAGTTGGGATAATTCGTTCACAATAATAACTACTTGATGATAAAGTTTGGGCTTGTAAGGGATTATTTCTACAAATCTATAAGGGATCCAGTTTATGTTTGTCCATACCATAGTACATTAATTTGAATCTGAACTAAATAAGAACTCACCCTCAAATGCGCACTGCCAAAGCAAAACTCACAATGTTTTTAATTACCTTTGTGGGATATTAAGCCTTGTAACGACATGATTCTTGTGTGTGTATATATATACATATGATAGAATAAAGTATCTATAATTAAAAATATATAAAAGTATAAATTTGAAATATAGTTTGGTATATAAATAGGGTAGGGTATGAATTGTAGAGAAGTGGGCACATGCTCTTGTAAGACTTGTATCTATCAATCCACATGGTGTTGATGTGTATGTGTTCATATAAATTAGTGGCACCTCTCTATGTACTATTATATGATACCCATTAAGATGGAAATTAATTACTATACAAGAGCATAAAACATAAGTTTTCTAGTTAAACTGAATCTATAGAATTGTCAAATTAACTGATCCTAGCTCTTTCTATTCTTTTGTTTCTCAAATCCAAAAATTGTTGTCCTAAAGAAAACTTGCCAAGAAAAACTTTTTAAAATAACTTTTGGGATTTCGGAAAGCAATGTTAAACAACCCGTTTAAAAATAGTTAGTTACCTTATTTTTTTTGGAAGAATACAGTTTATTGTATCAACTCAGAAACAATTACAACTCTAATTATAGGTGGATAAAAGTGAAGCTAAATCCCCCTACATGTTGAAGAATCAACTACTTAAGCTAATAACTGTGCAACATGATTCAGAGATAATTAACGTAGACTGTTCAGAAACTACTTGAAACATTTAACCATAGTTGAATCTCCGGACAAAACACAACAAATCACATACTAACATTGCTTTTACACAAGACAAACATGCTATATGGAAAGACTTACTATATAACAAAAACAATTAATAAACTTTGCAATCTATGTTCTCTTTAATCTCAACAAACGTTTTCGATTTATAACCATAAGAGCTCCGACATACGTCATAACATTAATCATCATTGCAAATCTGGAACGAACTTGATGAAAGGAGATAAATTAGGGTGCCTACTATGAAAGATTAACATGTGTCTTGTCTCAATGCTGATAAAGTCCAACCCAATGATAAAATTATCAAGATCTAGATGATTAGCATCAGATCAATGATTGAAGATGTCGATTCCGTCATGAAAATTAAAATTTACCAATTTCGTATCATTTAACAAAAAGAAAGACACACAAAGAGAGGAGTAGTTGATCACAATTATTGTGAAAATAATGGTAATGGAAACAAATGTAAAATGTTATTTGAATAATGGTGTTGAAATTAACACTATAATTATCACAAGAATTGCGTTCACTTCTTAAAAGTGTTTTAGAAAAGGGTAAAACAAATTAATTAACGAAGACATGCACTCATATACTCACGCCAACATCTAAACCCTAGCTCACCGAAAATTTACTTTGAAAACTTTCCAAACACCCATGATGCTGCTACCCTTCGTTCAATCTTTGAAAAATTTGGGATTCATGGTTCGGTTTATGTTCCTAGGAAACATAACGTGAGGAACCTTAACTTCGGATTTCTAACCTTCAACGGAACGTTACCCTTGCACGAAGCGCTCTACAGACTTAATGCTATCTCAATTGGTGCCATTCGTTTACTTGCCTTCCAAGATAAGTACACTCGCAGAGAGGCAGCCGCTATTACCCCCCTTAAATGCTAGCCAGTTGCGAAGCTAAAATCAGCTCCTGTGTTCCGTGAGTCTACCAGAGACTCCCACTCCTATGCCACCGTGGTCTCTACTACTAAGATAGCCGTTGATGTTATGCTTGATAATTTCTTCGATTCTCCTTCTTAGGCCGAGCATGCGTGCATTGCTAGAGTTAAGGAATTGGCTATCATCCCGAGACTCCCAGAGATTGTCAAAGAAAGGAATTTCACCACGAGAAGGTGGAAATCAGGTGTTATTCGCATTTTATTCTATTGATGCGGTAAGAGCATTTGTTGATAGTGATTTGGAGTTATTTGAATGATGTGTTAATTAATGTGGTGAAATTGGACTTAAATTTTATTCCAAAGGAATGCTTAGTCTACGCGGACTTCTTAAGCATTTCGTTGGATAAGGTTAACTAGGATTTGATTCTCCAATTGTGCAGTTTGTTTGGCAAGTTGGTCAACATTGATATCGATTTTGACTCCCCAGATAGGTTGGATGTAATTTCTTGTCTTGTTTCGGTTCCTTATGATTATTGTGATCGTATGTTTAATTTGCGATATGGTGATCGTTCCTTCCCAATCTTAGTCAAATTTAGACAAGCGATTGCGTGCTCTTCATGTTCTAGTGGTTCTTCTTTTGAGTCGGGTAGTTCTGGTCCTTCGACAAGCGGCATGAGCAGTAACCCCGCCTCCCTCTCCAATAGATGGTACTACTCGGCCTCTGATCAACAGCCAAACAGCCCCACTGCCTCCATCCAGTCTGATCCGCATGCTGTCCAGCGGCCTCCCTCTAACCCGCGCTTGCTATCACAGCCCCTTGCTGTCATGTGTAGTGGCTCATCACAGCCGCTACCTGCACTGTCCAGTAGCCTCCCAACACTCCTGAGCCGAGCCTGCTGTCCATTCATTCCCAAGCCACGCTAAGCTTGCTGCCCCCTATTCAGTCCCGCATAGTCAACGGTAGTAGTGTTGATTTTGTTGCTGAAACTCAACCGAGCAATTCATTTTCCTCTGGACCAAATATTCACAATATGAATCGGATCATTCTCCTCTCCCGTAACAAACTCCCTGCAGATAATGGATTAACTTTCGAGGTCGGAATGAAATTGGGATTGTTTAAAGAAAGGCATAAGGAACTTGTTCTTAATGCCCTTGACAAGATTGCAAGTGGTTAGGTTCTTGGTGAAGATGAGGTTTTTTATTCTTTATTATGTCATTAAACTTTATTACTTGGAATTGCAGAGGTGAGATAAATAATAGGGGCAAGCAAGAGTTCATTCGTAAGACTATTCACAAGCACAATATTCATTTATTCCCTCTTGTGGAAACAAAGGCTACTTCGGTCACGGAGATGGTTGTTAGATCATTTTGGGGGTATAATAACTTCAGCCACGTCCTTGTCCCATCGCAGGGCCTCTCAGGTGGTCTCTTGGTATCTTGGAACTCGGTCTCTCTTCGTGCTAATGTTGTTTCTTCCTCAAGAAGATGGGTTCTTCTTCATGTTAGCGAAGCTTCGGTAGATTATCATTTTGTCGTGGTTTATGGGTCGACAATTGGAGAGTAACGGCTCCTCATGTAGTAAGAGTTGCTGCCCATTTCTTGTAATTATCATAAATTGGTAATTTGTGGTGATTTTGATGAAATCCTTAATGCCGCAGAAAGATCCAATGATAGAGCGACATCACACATGCATTATTTCCAGGATTTCATTTATGAAAGTGAACTTCAGGATTTGCCTTTACATGACCGTAACTTTACTTGGCATAATAGTGTGGCTTTCTCGCGCATTGACAGTGTGCAAACATTGTGTGATATTTTAGACTTATGGCCGACTATGTCCATATCTACCATTGATTCAACTTTATCGGACCATTTTCCTATTTTGTTCCTGTCGAGATCTCCCATAGTGCACCGATCTCAGCCCTTTCGGTCGCTAAACTTATGGTGGGATGATTCAACATTTTTACCTTTTATTAAGCAGCAGTGGGGTGCAATTTGTGCTTCTAGGGGCAGCAGCGACATAGATTTGAAATTACATCTATTAGCAAAGGAAATTAGGTCGTGGCATGCGTCTAAATTTGGCCTCTTACAAAATCAAATCAAGGAGCTTGAACAGTCCATACTCAACCTTTCTCGAATGTCAATTTGAGAAATTTGTCAGAAGCTAAGAATTCTTTATTCCTCCTTCGCAAGCATCTTGAAAGCCTTCGCCATCAACAATCACGGGTATCATGGACTCTTTTGGGGGACAATAATACATCTTTCTTTCACAGCACGGCTTCGTCACACTTCCGTAACAATCGAATTCTTCACTTGAACGTGGATGGCGAGGAGATAACTGAATTAAGGGCAATCACTAGTGCCGTTCGGGATTACTTTGGCGATTTATTCACCGCTGCCCTGTTTGTTCCATTCTCATTACGATGACTTAATTTCAAAAAAGTCTCAGCTGCGCAAAACTTGGAATTAATTGCTCCATTTATGATTGATGAGGTTTGGAGAGCTATTAGTGATTATGGTGAAAATAAATCTCCGGGACCGGATGGATTCAATTTTCTTTTTTACAAGCACTTTTGGGAAGATTTAAAGCCAGAAATCATGCGTCAAGTGTCCGATTTTCACTCCTCTGGTCGTCTACCATGCTCTATCAAAACCTCATATACGATTCTCATTCCGAAGTCTCTTGTCGTGGCATCGCTTAATGATTTCAGACCAATTGCGCTTAATCACTGAGTTTATGAGATTATTGCAAAGCTTCTTGCTAGTAGACTCCAGCCAATTCCGCCTCATGTGGTCTCTGAATAGCAATTTACTTTTCTCAAAGGTCGTAACATCCACGATTGCTCATTTATAGCTTCAGAAGTGATTAACAGTGTTCATTCTAGCCACAAATCATGCTTTGTCCTCAAATTGGACTTTCGAAAAGCGTTTGATTGTGTTTCTTGGGACTACATTGACTCGGTCCTGGTTAATATGGGATTTGATAGAAAATGGATTTCTTGGCTATCCAATTGCAGGAAGAAATCTACAACTTCAATTCTAGTTAACGGCGCTCCTTCGGAACCAATTCAGCTTCGGAAGGGAGTTAAACAAGGGGATCCGCTTTCACCTTTTATCTTTGTTTTGGTGGTAGAGGGTCTAAAATAGTTAATCGATGCGAGTATTAGCAAAGGACTCTTACCTGGTTTCGTTACGGATCTATCACCATTGGACATTTCTCTGATTCAGTTCGCGAATGACACACTTTGTTTCCTCCCCTCAGATTTAATGGTAATCCCGAACTTCCTTCGTATTTTGAAATGTTTTGAATTGATTTCGGGTCTACGTATCAACTATCACAAGAGTACTCTACTGGGTATCCATTGCTCGGATGAACTGCTTCATTCTGGTGCAAATTTTGGGATGCCAGATTGAGAAATTCCCAATTACGTATCGGTAGCCCTCTTAATGTGAACCGTATCCCAATTTCATCATGGAATCCGTTTGTGAATAAATTCAAAAAGCGGCTAGCAAATTGGAAAGGAAGTTGCTTATCCTATGCGGGTCGTCTAACCTTAATTAAATCGGTGCTAGCTTCTCTTCCGATTTATCTCATGTCCATTCACAAGCTGCCGTGTTCCGTCAATGTGGCTTTAACAAAACTGATGAGAAATTTCTTATGGCGAGGTGATTCAAGCTCAAATGGATTGTGTAAGGTTAGTTGGGCAACGATAAATCTTCCGTTGCGTCTTAGAGGTTTATTTATTCAAGATTTATCGTTGATTAATTGTAGCCTTCTTCTCAAATGGATATGGAAAATAAGGGATGCCAATCGGGACTCGTTGTGGTTTACTTTTTGTGTAGCTAGCTACAGATTTAACTCTTGGGCTGATTTGACAATGGTGGACAGCCGTTCGTTGTCTCCTATATGGGGGAATATTGTATCTTGTTGCTTGCGGAACGAGGAAATTTGAGATCTCTTTTTGTCAAAATCCTGGATTTCAATCGGGAATGGAGCTAGTACATCCTTTTAGCAAGATAATTGGACGTTAAATCAATCATTGCAGACACTTTTCCCCGACCTTTACTTCATTTGCAACGACAAACGATGTTCGGTTGAATTTGGGTGCTCTTCGATCTTTGATGAGAATTGTTTCTCTCGTCCGTTTTGGAAGCGAACATTGCGGTTATCACTTCGTGAACGGCGGAACCAGCTACGCTACTAGATTGCAGCTGCTGTCCCAGCCGTCTTTGCAAGCTCGGAACCAGTCGCACGAGGATTTCAGCAACTGGAAACAGCGGCCATTGCAGTGGACCAGCAGCTACCAGACGCCAACTCTGCTGCGGTAAGGTTGCTATCTTTTGGCACGAACGCGGACAGATTCAATTGGGACTTTGGGGTTCAAAAAACGTACATGGCAAAAGCATTTGTTGAGAGTTATTACAAGATTTCTAGATGGTCAAAACCGGCGAGGAACTTCACATTCATTTGGAAAGCTTGTCTCCTTCCGAAAATTAAATTTTTTGGGTGGTTACTTTTCCACAACAGGATCACTCATTTCTATTCTCGCGTGGTTGTATCGCGATCGAGAACACATCATGCCCTTATTGTGACGATATGGAAACGGTGGATCACGCATTATTAATGTATAATCATAGCTTCCGTCTTTGGCAATTCTTCCTAAATTGGCTAGATATGCCAATGCCTATCCCGCATACATTGTTGGACTTCTTCAACATTTGACAATCATTCTTCCAAGTGGGCAAGCATCGTGATTTTGGCACTTCTTTGTGGTTCATCATCTCTTGGCTCCTTTGGAAAAAACGTAACAAATTCATCTTTGAGGGTTCAACCGATTCGGAAGATATCTTCTCAAGGAGTATTTATTTATGTTGGTTTATTTTCCATTGTAATAAATGTTCGAACTTTCACACAACCTCGGATATCTTTGTAAATGCGAGGTGTTTGCTTTGTATTTAATCGGCTTTAGTTCTCATCTTGAGAATTAAAGTCGTTTTATTAATAAAAAAGGGGGGCGCGAGTTTTGTAGGCAAGAGGGGAAACCAATCTAGCTGGGGACTTCGCCCGAAATTTTCTCCTGCCTCAATCTTTTAGTTTTCGGAGAGGCACATTGCTATTCTGGGAGTTTTTCTAAAAAAATAAGTGAAAATGAAAAGTGAAAATAATCACGTAATCCCTATTTGGTGAGGAAAATTCTCGGTTCATTTTTCTTCTTCTTCATTAAGTAATTAATATAATTATTACACATATTATATGATTACATTTATTGAATTTGCAGTCACCAATTATGAAACAATCAAAGGGTGCCATTGATCTCAAAGAAAGCATTAGATTTGGGAGTAGTGGAGTGGTCTAATTCGGGATGCTTGCTTCCTTCTACTTTCAGTCCAAAGTGCAGGTCAGGAAAATGTGCCCACTGAAACATCAATTTTCCATCCCATCAATACATATGCAACGAGTAAGCCCAAAGCAACGTAAATTATACGGATGACTTAACTCTTTCATATCCAAAACAGGACTCCATACAAATTCAGTCATATATATCAACAAACCCATACATACACATAATTGATTAAGCTTGGAATTAATATCATTCTTTTTCACGTTTAAAGACTTGTAACTTGTGTTTTGTAGGCCTTTAATATATCTAAGGAGTTATTTAGATTATAGATTGAGTTTTTAGGTTAAATAGTTTGATGACAAATATAATGCCAGAAATATTTACTGTTATATAGATGACATACTTTACTACTCATATTCACCTCAAATGAAATCCTATGCCTAATGTTTTCAATTATCTCTTTATTATCTGATTTCTGATTATTTAAGTAATATCCTACTAATAGGTGCTACCTAGTTTGGATAATAGGGAAGCATTGTTAAGAAGTCCTTTTCTTGAGCAACACACTACACCTATTTCTCTCTAAATATTAATCTAGAATTATACTAAAGTTTGTGGTTTTTTCAGAACAGTATTCAGAATTTTTGTTATAGCCTAAAGTAATTTTTTTTTTTTGGCGGAGTTTAAGAATCAAAACTGAGATATCTATACCTGGATGCAGATTAGCTTCACTTACCAAGCTAACCCTGTAGTTGACAAAACTATGTGCTTATTACTAATTTTGAGTAGAATGATCTTTTTTTAAAAAAAAAACAATTATTACAGAAATCTTTAAGTTTGAAAATCAATTATAACCAACAAAATACAGTTAGAAATTTTTCCACCTATTTATCACCATTTTAATTTTAAATTTTCTTCAAACCCGTCACTAAAGTTTAAACTAAACATGAAAATATCTAAATGTTACTATCATTATCATGAAATGGAGGGGTAAAAAAATTAATTGAAATAATTGCAGAAGTAAAGATGGATTTTGAATCAAAGAGTACTTATATAATAGATTTATCAAGAGCCTATATGTATCCATTTCTATAACAAATTTTTTAAACGAATTATATTTAGCAATCTTACATTTTTTGCCGCCGTACTAAAAGCTTCCCTGTGGGTGATATCAGGATTACTAGCCTTAATCCTTTGAATTTCGTCTCTGACAAGGAAAATTGCAATTAATCAAACGAAATAAAAAATTAATTCCAAGATCAAATCCAACATTATATGTTTAATTAGTTTATGAAAAAAAATTTAAAAAAGTAATGAACCTAAATTAAAAAAGTAATGAACATACTTTATAAACCGGTTGTAAGCTGAAGGAACGCGTTGCCTTTTCTCCGGCGCTTCATTTGCATTACAGAATTAAATAACAATTAGCAGCCTAATCCCAATATGACAATAAAGTATAGCGAGTCTGTTTAACACTCGGCTCAAATTGACATGTGTTTTCTTCTATTGGCTTTGCCTATAATACACGGACACTCCAAGTGTAGGAGTGTCCGTGTGTCGGACATGTGTCCGACACGGACACGCGCCGGACACGCCTCGGACACGTGTCCGACACGCCGCTTTTTCATCGGACACGCCATGTCAGCTTTTTTTTAAACGGACTCTTGGACACGTTGGTTGGACACGTACAGGACACTTACAAAAATTAGGTTAAACTTAAAAACAAAATAATGCAGCCACACCTCTTCTATTTTCTTTGAAATTTCTCTAAGCCATCCATTAGAACCCAGTGATTTCTCCGCCTACAGCTAGCTGTCATCGGCGGCGGCGGCCTGAAAATCCATCAGTCCTCTTCTCTCTATTACGGTTAGTTCTGTTTCCTCTGCCTCTTATGCTTTATTCTGAAATTTCTCTACCTCCGTTTATTTCTTAGTTGTAAATCAGTCTTTTTGTTCTTCTCCTCTAC
>CATIWQ010461113.1:0-24774 GCA_949673415.1 Euphorbia schlechtendalii | reverse complement strand
ATTTAAGTATGTTATACCTATATTTCTTAGAAAGAGTTTGGCTTTGGTTTCAGGGCATTTGGTTTAGTATTTCGAAAGTTATGAATTTTTAAGTAAGGTAAGGTCTTGATAGGATCAATGCTGATTTCTGCAGGAAACTTTGAATTAGAGTGTGGAAGTAAAAATTCACCATAAATCGTACATATGTTCAAAAATTCTGAAATTTTTATATGTTATATAATTATGAGTTAAGAGTTAAATGAAACCGGAATTAGAGTATTTGGATCAGTATTTCGAAAGATATGGATTTTAGAAGTTAGTAAAGTCATGAGAGTATAAAGTTCTAATTGTAGGATAGTTAGTAAGAAAAAAAAAGGGGGGAAACTATCCATGGTATAAGAATATGATATAAGTTTGTATTTGTTTATAGGAGCTCAAAATATTGAAGGTGCACAGGAGGAAGGTTCAAGTCGCTTCCGAGAGAATTAGCTTGGTTGATCTGTGAGTATAAATGTGATATGAACTTGACATTGAAATATGTTGATGTGTAATTTTGAATTGATATGAATTGATGATATGTGGTAACTGAATATACTTGGTATGAATTTCTGATATGTGATATTTGAAGATATGTGGTATGATAATTGAGTTTTGTGAATTGTGAATTGGGTATATGTGTATATGTATTTGCACAATGACCAAATGAAATGAAAAAGGGAAAAGTTGTGACATACCTTTCAAAATATTGCAATACATGTTCTGTTTCACATGATCCGAAAGGTCATGTTCTGTTTCACATGAACCGAAAGGTCATGTTCTGTTATTAAGCTGGCCAGCGAATTATTTGTTATCTGTTATATGTCACATGTATCCCGGGGCAATAGTTTGGATGGTAATGTCACAACAAATAATAAATGACTCATGCAATATTATACAAGTTTGAATATCCATTGAATATGTAAATATGTAACTGTATGAATTTTGTGAAATTGTCAATTCATTGAGTGTTTATATTCACTGAGCTTGCGACTCATTAAAATCGCTATATACTTTTCAGTGTACTGAAGCTGTAGATAAAGTTTGTACTAGAAGCTCACTACCTATAGACATCATGGATGAAAGGTTGGCTGGCTGTGTTCCATTTCAATCTCTCTCTCCTCGCAAGTATAAGCATATAGATGTAATAAATGTCGGGATGTGTGATTTAAAATATATGTTTGTTATTCAATAGACAAACGATCACATGTGTTATGTATGATATAAATATGTGTGTCATAACTTTTGTTGACATAAGTTAATAAAAAAAATTTATTACTATGATTAGTATTCTGTTTTTACAGTATAGGGTAAGGGTTGTTTCAAAAAGAGATAAATTAGTCAATTTGATAGTGTATTAAATGTCTTATTGATTTTGATGAAAAATTTAAAATGATAAATATTAGGAACTGGAGGTAGTATTTATCAGTAATAAATAGAGCCACTTGAAAATAACTACTTCATTTACCAAAAAAGCTATTAGAATAATATTCTCATTTTAATAGTTTTTATGTGAATATTGTCTTATCTTAATGGTTAAGACTGATCTTTAGAAGATCTAGCTTTGAATTACATCTGAAATGGAATGAAGTTTTCTTTCTTTTTATGTAAGCGCAATTGCACAATTTTTTTTACAAAAACAACTATTTAATTAAAATTTGCATATAAATATTGTTTTTTTATTAAGACTAATAATAATATTAATATTAATGATGTAAATGTTGGATATCCCACAATGCTACTAGTTTGAGCAATGTTGCTCTTTATACGTGTATGACAATCCTCACACTTCAAGTTGATTTTTGGGATGAGTTAGTTCATTGTTTCACATGGTATCAGAGTTCGATTACGATGTTGGGCCACCCATTGTTAATTTCCATGCATCATATATATTTGGGTATGAGGGGTGTGTTGGATATCCCACATTACTAGTGGCTTGAGCAATGTTGCTCTTTATATGTGTAGCAACTCTCACCTTTCAAGGTGCCTTTTGGGTGAGTTAGGTTAGTGTTTCACGGTAAATGTATTTTTTCGACATCAGTGGCTAAAAGTTTCACAAGTACTTGTTACTACCTAATCTTTATAAAATTATAAAAATTCTAGATAAATATATTATAGTAAAATGATATATAAAAAGTTACGTGTCATTCTCATAGATTTTAATCAGTTACAGTTTCTGCTATTTTGAAGTCCGAACCCTATGAATGGTTATATATTTGACTATTTGTTTTTATGTATTTTTTTGCTAGACATCTAGATTCGACCTAAATTGCACACATGACTATAATGGATGAGTCTCCCGATGATGATTTATTACATTCACAACTTCACAAGGCTCTAATTCGAAACATTGCTTAGAAGATAGTAAACTACTTACCACATGAACCAAGCTTCATTGATTTTTTGTTATGATTTTAATACAATTAAATATTATTTTATTTTTGTTATGATTTTAATACGAGAGAGAGAGAGATTGAGATTTATTATTAACTTCTGTATTAACGTGTAGTTGTTTGGATGCCATAATTAAACTTTTTTATATATTAATTTTGTGCAATAATAAGAGTACTGTAAATAAATAAATAAATGAATGAAATATAGCTCAAAAATTTTATCATATACTTGGGTATAAACCCCTACTCTCTTCAACAATACATAATTTATGGCAAATTATACAAGACTTGAACACATTTTACTTCATTTTTAAACGAATTTTATCAAAATGTTACATAATTGTAAGTAACAATATTATTATTTTATCAGAGCAGATATAATGATTAAAAAAAGTTGAGTAAAATTTTATCTGATTAAAGTATAATTTAATTGAAAATTTAATTTTAACAGTGTTTGAAGTTTGATTAGGCCAAAAGCTCTATGGGCTTGGCTTGGTAGTGGGCTTAACAGACTGGGCCGTGGAAGCAGATGTGGCACAATTGCAGCAGCATGCACCTGGTGGTGGCGGACCATAGCAAACACATTGTGGGCAATATGCGTCCTTACATTTGTCTACTTTGCCTACAAAAATTTACATTTCAATCCCGTTGAAAAAACAAAAATTACACAATTAGTTCAAACTTTTGGTTGTTAACCAAAACATAAAGGTTATCCTTATAATCTTAAGCAGCAACAAAAAAAAATTATCCTTATCAACACGTGAATGAGGGAGTCTTAAGAAATGCAACTGCTCTTAGCTGCCGAAGAAACTCATGAACATATAAAAAATTATAGCTTAAAACTTCCTATTTATTAAGTTCTGACATATTCTCTAGATGCAATGTTACAGATTTTTTTACATATTAACCGAATTAATGCATTTTTTTACTATATATGACACAACTTTTGAATATTACAATTCATGCAATTGAACTTAATAATTCTTGTATTTTTTGAATTACCTGATTTAAACTTGTATACGGTCGATCTGCTTGCAGAAGCTGTTATCATTAAAGACGATATCATAGCTGATATGAAAACGATAACCAAAATAAACTTATATGATTTGGTTATTGCCATGCCTAAACAATTAGATACTAAAAATGATAACAAAGTATATTAATGTAATTTAGATACGAGTAATTGAGCATAAGCACTATGTATTTATATAGGGTTGAGTGTTGTTGAAACCCTGTGGCACGTCAACTTACATTTAATTAAGAAGTATTAATCGTTGCTTTCAATGAAAATGTCGTGTCCTGTGGGCAATCATAGTCAACTTATTCTTGTGCATAGACTTGTTATTTTAAGGTTCGCTTCATTTAGTCCAAGGTTGCTATTGAAAGAAGGATTTCCACCAAATCAAAAGTATTTTATTGCATTTCAATGGGTATTTCCTGGAAATTAGTCAGCAATATTAGTATATTATATTTCAATGGTAGTTGATTATTCTAAATTAGCATTACAATGAATTAGTTATACTCAAGTTTTGTTCATCCTGAAATTTTGTAATCACTTTTTTTTTATGTAAAGGACCAATATATTGAGGGTTATAGGTCCATTTCTATCTTAGACACAATATTTGACTATTTATCATTGCATCTTATCTAGTAGAGTTGTTAATTTGGAGGGTCGCAATAGATTCCAACTGGCTTTATCAAAATTTTATTATTGACAATATCAAGCCGAACTCACACTATCATAATTTTAGGGCTCGAACTCACACTATCAGAATTTTATGGTTTGGAACTGGTATTACAAAGTCATTATATGTCCGACTCACAAGTGACTTTTATCTTTAATTTTTTTCTCATGACTTTTTATCATTTAATTTGTTTGAATTAAAATAGAAATTAAAAAATTTAGTTCATTTTTTTAATATCAAAATTAAAATAGAAATTTTTATTATTTTTTTGATAGTTTTTCTCTGGTTGAACATGGAGTCTTGAACAAAGGCGTGGGTGTGGCTCGAGCTGAGAAAATTATTAAAAGCTAGCTCCCCTTCACTTCTGAAGAAAATTTTTGAACCTTTTTCTCGTTTCATGATGTGGTTTTGATTTTCCTTGCGTGGTTGAACATCCATTGATTAATAAAAGAGAGAAAATGGCAATTGGCAACTGGGTTTTCTAGATACAATTTTGGGTATTGAAAAGATGAGGAAGAAGATAAGTTTTTAATGATAATAATAATATAATGAGAATAATTGTATTAACATATATAATAACAATAGCAATGTTTGGTAAATAACAATGGTTTTTTCATATACGGATTCAGCTATAAAATGAGGAAAAAAATTACTGTAAATGAAAGGAAATATGAAAGTTTACTTATTTTGAATCAAAGGTGAAAGGTAACAAAAAGTTATTTTGATAATTACTTAAGTAATTGTAAAGTTTATCTACTTTTATATCAAGTTTTAAAATTTATATATCATTATGTTAGTAAACAAAGTTCATGTATTTTAAATAATTTTAAACCGCGAAATACGGTAAATTTTAATATATTATTATAATTCTTATTTTATAATAATAAAGGATTGTAATTCATTCCTAAAAAATGATTGTATAATAATAAAGGATTGTAATTCATTCCTAAAAAAATGATTGTAATTCAACAAATCATATATACCCTCGAAATCAGTCCAAGTTTAATTCTTATTAAAATAACTTATTATAATTTTTTGGCGGGCTAGATTTTTCTAGGACTGGAAATTTATATAGACTGGGCCGTAGAAATACTCTGGGCTGGGCTAACGGATACTCTGGATCTTTAATCGGTATAGTTGAAGCTGAATTAGACCTGTTCGTTGATGAGATGGATCAGGCTTGGTCAGAATTTTGACTAAAAACACCAAATCAAGCCTGTCCAAAGCTTGTATTTTAGAATTTCAGGCTCGGACTGGGCCTGAGCAGGGCTTACGAGATCATTTCCAATCTCGACACCAAGTTCATGAATATTTTTTATCTTAAATTTTTATTATACAAAATAAAAAAATATGAAAAATGTCAAATGTTTTCATCTAATTGCATTGTTTATTTAAAGTTTTTAATATTTTATTTAGTTTATTGTAGTTAAATATAAAACTTTAATAGACATATATAAAAATTTGAATAGTTATTAAATATAACATATAAATATATTATAACAAAATTATTATTCATTGGACCGGCATCAAGTATTTACGTAAAGATCATGCTTGACCCAATTTTTGAACTTTAACGGGCTTGGTCTGGACTTAGTGAAAATATGAGTGTCCAAGCCTGGCTAATGAGAGGGAGTCATCGATCCCCGGCCTAGTGAACAGGTATAAGTTGAGCACACGATTTTAATACGTGTGACATGTTTAATCAAATTACAAACATAAGTATTTTTTTAACAATAAATTTTAGTTTAATTTGTAAAAACTTTATTCGTGCCCATTAGCTGAACTTGAAATTTAATTATTTATAAAATTTCAGTTCGGCCAAAGCCTAACTTCCATTTTTTGTATGTTCGGTTGAACTTGGAACACTAAATTATTTTTCTCTAAGCTCGTAAAAATTTGAGGCATTTATGTGCGAGGAAGTATTATGGGTAATATAAAAACTAAGATTGAACTTATGGCAGACAAAAAAAAAATATGTTTATCATTTCATTAACTTGCTATTTTGCATAGTTGTTTCCAATAATTTAAAGTCATATTCCGAATTCCCAAGGCACAACACAAGTGCCTTATTCATACACTATTTTGTTGGCGTATATGGAAAAAAACCTTGCACACAAAGACACATAACATTACATTATTATACACTAAACTATCATTATCGGTGCGGAGAAGTACCGGTTTATTTACGCAACAAATACAATACCATGTATAACAAACGATCCGGCATATATATAATTAAGTTTTTAATAAATGCTCAAAGCCACGCCCTTAGCCACAAATTTTAAGGCCATCTGGAGTCTTGAGGTTGGGAAGAGGTAGAGCAACAAGCGCAGCAAGAACCGGGTGGGGGAGTCTAGCAACACTGGCATTGAGGACAAAATGGTCCCTCCTTCAAACTCACCCCGATCACACCTAAAAGTACATAAACGCGATCACAAATTTTGTTAGAATTAACAAACACATGAGTTATACATACGATATTTCAACTCACCACGATGGGCAAACCGAGTTGCATCGCTCGGTACGTTAATAATGGGGGATAGCACCACAATTAGGAGAATTGTAGCTATTAGAGACCTTGCAGTTGCCATCTCTAGCTCAAACCTTTGAATTAGATGGGTATTAGTAATTGATATGAAACTATATATAAATTGTACCATTGACTTTTAATGGTGAGTACTCTTGTTTATTCCATTAATCATATTTTATATATGCATTTTGAATTCAACGTTTAATTTTGGAGTAAAATTATATTATCTTATGTTTTGAATAATTATTGAAGTGATTAGTGATATACTAATTAATATTTTTTAAAAAATTCAAATGTAATAAAATATCCATTCTAAATTAAAATTTTTTAGAAAATTTATTATTCAAGCAAGTTTGAAAAACAGAAAAAGATTATATTTATTGACCCTATAGTCACAGCAAATTGTGATAAGAAACTTTTATTGTTTATATATTTCCGTCTCAATTGATATAATTCAATTGACTTTAATTTACTTGATTTTGCATTTAAATAAAAATGCAAAAATTAGAAATTTTTATCAAGAAAAGTCAATTAGATAGAATAAAAAAATATCAGTATTTCAATAATCATAAGGGTTGTTTTAATTTTGACTATTTGATAGTTTCAATCAACCATTTCTCTAACAAAAAAATGGATTGGTTTTGTTTTACACAAGTGTTAATTTATTATTATTTTACTTTTATATTAACCTAGTTGTATAGAAAATCCTCGAATATGTAATAGGTTACTTTACGTTGGGTTACTTTACTTTTTTGAACACATGACAGACATGCATGGATGCGATCCTTTGAACCTGGTCCTTAATTTAATTTCTCCTTCTATGGTGACTTTGTTTTGATTTTTTTTAATTTTAGTTATTGGAATGATCCTCCCTTCAATAATCCAACGATCATGAAGAGTAATCTATGATAACTTAATAAAAATATAATCATCATATAATTTTCTTATGCTTGGCATATGTAATTAATTAGTTTATGCAATTACAAGACTATAAATAAATATATGGAATACAACTCACAAAGTTATCATGAACTAGAGTTTGAGCCACAACAAATTGAATAAATAGATTATGGTAGTACATCTTATACTTCAGCAAATATAATTAACAATACATAGTTTGTAAAATATAGTAGTCATGTATATATTTTTTTATCACATTATTAAAGACTTTTAACAAAATGTGACATAACTGAACATAGCAAATATCAACATACTATTCAAATCAGAGCAGACAAAATGAAAAACAAAATGAGGAAATTTTGCAAGTATAATGTAATTGAAAATATTATTTTAATAAATAAAATCTTCGAAAAAGCCAAATGTATCATGGGCTGGGCCTTGTACCGGGCTTAACAGACTGGGCCGTGGAAGCAGAAGTCGCACAACTGCAGCAGCATTTGGACGGGGATTAAATTGGTTTTCAGTTTCTGTTTCATACTTAAAATACATTTTTGGTGTTTAATCTTTTAAAATTATATATTTGGCGTTTGACATGTTCACTTTTAAACGTTTATGTATTTAATGTATTCACTATATATCTATTTAATGTATAATCTATTTAATTTCTGTACATAAAATGTCTATTTAATAGCGCAAAAAACGTGAAATACTATATTATCATTCAAAGAATGAGTATGTTTCGTTGATCATACATAGAATTGTCGATTCTCAATGTCACTTAAGTTATTGTACTAAAATTCGATATGGAATCACCAAATAATTAATTTCTATAAATTAGTGATCAAAAGAGTGAATCATTAATAGCAAACACATCGTGCACAATGCATAGCCTTACATTTGTCTACTTTACCTACAAAACTTTACATCCAATCGGTCGCGAAAAATTTAAACGTTAATCATAGCATCAAACTTCTCGTCATAATTTTAAGCGACAAAATATATTATGCATGTCCCTAATTTGGACCCATATTTTCATCATTTCAAGGTTGATTCAAGGTAGATGATACTTGTATCAATCTCGAAATGATGGAAATATGGATTCAGATCAGATCCAAATCCGGTCAATTACCATCCCTCAATATAAATTGAGGAATTTTATGAGTATAAAGTTATTGACGACCTGAACACTTTCCGGGTTACAAAATTGTAATTGTGTCGTGTATACATAAGACGCATGTAACAAAAAGAAATGTATATTGACATAAATGCCCCTTACTTCTGAAAAATATATATAATTGTTGTGTGTATGGGTTCCCTTCCCACCCCAAAATTGACACCCTCAGATAGCTGCAATTTGCTTTTCTCTACTGTTTGGAAGATGTTCAAGAAGGGAGTGGAAGCCAAATCGCAGCAGAGGCTATCTGGTGCTGACCGGAAGAAGCTCAAACGAACTATCAGGGACAGGTTTCCCCGCGCTTCTGACGCCGATATTGATATTTTACTCCCTCCCAAGGTTGATTTTTCCTATTCTATTATCTATCGAATTGAATTGCATTTTAGAATGTGACTATCGTTATTTGTGACTGTAACGCGATTGGCTAGTTGTTATTAGCTACCATGCCGCGCCTCTTTTTTTTGTTTGATTAGGGTTAGGAGTTTATGATTTTTGTTTAGTTTATATGCTGAAATCTTTTGCATTTCTTCTGTTTTAGGCGGAGATAACTGTTTCAAAGTATCAGAATCGCGTCCATGTATTTTCTGTGGAAGGGGGATTTCCAATGTTCTTTGATGTCGATGGAAGAGGGAATGAAATCTATCCTTCAGGTTGAGCTCTTTCATATGTAATTCTCTGCACTTTTCTTTCATGGAACTCAATTATATGAAAAAGAGAAGACTGGGGATGTTACTCTTATGATGTTTCAATGCTATACTTACATAATAGCTTGGAATAATGTCATAATTAGTTCTCCAATTTAGAGGGTTTTAGATTGGGACCATAGTAGGAAATGAATTCAATGAATTAATAAATACTTCCCAACCTAGAGCTTAGTGGGGGGTTTATACAATTAGCTGCTAAGTAGGTGGTTGGCTTCTTAATGAAACCGCGGGATGAAATCTGAATGAACTAATAGACAATAGATTTATTACATGAACTTGTATGTCATGGTGCTGCACAAACAAATCTTTATTTACTTAAAACACCCAATTTTTCTTGTGCACTAGTAGATTCTAAAACGTTGAAGGGAAGCATTTTGGACTTTCCAGAAAATTAAATATTTGATTTGGAGTTAAATCTGGATTTTTTAATTTGTTTCAGATGAACTATATATAAAATATAGTGCCAGTATGATTGTTCAATTGAGAAGAAACTTAAAAAAGTGCAATTAAACACCAAAGAGTTATTGCTTCTGCTAGAAAATTGATCTTCTTAACTTGTATTAGCTCTCTTTGAAATGTTGATTATCCTTGAAACTTCTCTGTCCTCTCATTGACAGAATTTCAATGAATTTGAATATTTAGAGACTCAAAATGAATATGTGTTGTCTTTACTTCTAATGCTATAATTTTACCCGTTATCTAGATGTTGATTTCTTTTGTTCCATCACATTTTGCAGTTTTTGCTCTCTGGAAAGTCCCTGAAATGTTGCCTTCCTTTATGCTGAAAGGTGGTGAGGTATCTCATTATATCATTGGAGGAGCAGATTTGATGTTTCCTGGCATTAGAGTACCTGCTGAAGGTCTACCATCTTTTTCAGCGGGGGAACCATGGTCAGTAAAAGTTCCTGGCAATGCGGCACCTATTGCAGTAAGTTTTTATAAGATTCCTTTCTCTGTCTCTGAATCTCTTTGTTCTCTGTACGTTGTTGTACCTTTTGAATTAATGTAGGATCTATATTAGTTAGCATGTCTGTAATGTCTGCTTCTTTGCAGGTTGGGTCTACTACTATGAGCAGCGGCGAAGCAATAAAAGCTGGATTGCGTGGAAAGGCTTTAAGGATAACTCACTATTACCGGGACTTTCTTTGGTATGTGTGCTGTAAACCATCTGCCAGAATGATTTTATATTGGTTTCATCTTTGACATGTTCTCCAAATAATTTGTAGGGAGTCTGTTGAGGGCCACTATGTTCCAAACTCAGGTTTCTATGAAGATGCTGTCTTTGAAGACCCTGCTATTGCATCATCTGTTCATGTGTCTGATTCAAGTGAAGCTGTCAGTGGTACCTCAAGTGATCAACAGAATGAGAATAATAACGATGAAGTTGGAGTATCTTCTGATGCAAATGATGTTGCATCAGAACCTCAACAGTCATTAGTTTCTAGGCTTAATTCTCAAAATGATGTTGAACAAGTCACTGCTGATGTTGGTGATATGAAAGTGACAGATAATGTTACTGCAGATGAATCAGTTGTTGAGCAGCTTGCCTTGTCACCTGAGGATGTTGATTCTTATTTAGATAGGTGCTTGCTGCAAGCCTTGCATACAACTGTAAAGGATAAAGATCTTCCAATGCCAGGCAGCACATTTTGGTAAGTTTCTTTAATGAATTTTCCTTCTTCTTGGTTTCTTATGCTCCTAAATGTGAACCGGTAATCTGTATTCATAAGTAATGGATAATACTTTGTAAAATAAATGTTTACAAACTTTACATATGGTTTGAGTGCAGTGAAGTGTGATGATACACTACTTTTAAAATGTTTTCTTTTCAAAATTATCATATTTCATTCTTTTTAGAAATCTTTTTGAGATGATTTATTCACCTGATTTTCAGATTAAGCCTAGGATTCTAATCTCATTCTCTATGGAAAGAGAACTTAGGTTAATCCATTGTGAATCACTGGGCATTAAAAACTTGAATGACATGGCACTTGGGTTTGTTATTGACCATTACCAGTATACATTTGATTGGAGAGTAAGATACCGGTTCTAAGATTTGTGCTCAATCTGCTTAGGTGATTGATAGTCTTTTTGCTTCTCATAAATTCTTCTCACCCTGAATGAGTTTGCTTTGCTTTCTAAATTGCATATTTCTGTTGCTGGTCCTCGTTATATCTTCACTTAGTGAAATGTAAGTTGAATATGATATATGATGAAATTGAAAATCGACTTCAGTAGTGAGGATGTACATGAAATATATATACTGACTACTTTCATGAGTTTCATCCATTCATTTGTGTGCATTTATCAAAGAAAATGAGATACTTGGTGTGAATTACAAGATCCCACAAACCATCGAGTCTTTGAACGCAAGTTGCGCCCGAAGCCTTTTGGCCAGGGGCACGTCTGATTGGGTGTCACTCAACCACTCCACAAAAGTAGTCGGGTAAGGTTGCGTACACATATGACGTACCCTACTCAGACCCACACATAGTGGGATCCTTAGTGCGCTAGGTCGGCCTTTACTTGCAGACCTCACATGCGCATTTGTGAGCATTTATCAAAGGAAACACAAGAAGTATGATTTATATCATACCAGCTGAAGCCTTCATGTGAATGATTTGTGTTTAACTTTGAGACCTGGAAATAATGGTGCAGGTCAAATCACGTTCTACCTTGTAGGCCATCAGGTATCACTCTGGATATCAAAAAATCATCGCACAAGAAGCTCTCAAAGTGGCTGCAAGCTAAGTCGTCTGCAGGTTTGGTGCGTTTTCATGCTCTATCTCCATCCTCATCCCCCTCTTGACCATACAAGCTCTTAGTTAAAAGTGAGGAAATTCATCATCGTAAAACAAAAATACAGCTTCTCTTGGCATCATAGCATTTAAACTATCTTAAGGTCATTTATGTCTTCCATAAATAACTATACTGATATCTGTTAGCACTTAAAGACAGATAACGTATCACTTGTAAGTCTGGGATAATATCGATGAGGTAATAGCTTGAAACTTAGGATTCTCAGTTGTGAAGATATAATATATAGATCCAACCTTGTGTTCTGTTTCCTTTTGATCGAGATATATTGATACACTTGAATACTTAATTATTCACTTTTCGAAGTCCTATGGACTTGTTTTTGAAGAGATGTGAAGAAACACCTTGACAAAATCATTCTTGTGAGTTGTGACTAAATGCTCATAGAATTGAGTTATTGGAACTCAGGCAATAAGAGAGCTGGATCAGTCTTTTAAGTAGTAGATGATTGCCCATGACCTTTGCAATAGCTGTTTCATTGAGGAGACCTTGAATTCATATATATTAAATCCTTAACCTGATGTTGAGTTCAATGAAGATTATAATGCAAAATTAGATGGTTTTTTCTTGATACAACAAGCAAGACCAATGAAATACATAGATACATGCATTTGCTTTAACTCGGAGGCAATTTAAATCTCTTGTGCTTCTAAAAGGTTGCTGTGAATGAAGAGCATGTTCTGTGAGAGGTTTAATACATATTGATGATATTATTGGTTACTAGAAAATTAAGGAAAGAAAATTAAAAAAATCTGCAACATTAGAGTGCGGTTCGTGCAGAAAAGAATCTGAATTGAATTAATACAGCCTCGAGAGTTATGGAATCTTTGTTTTTCTAAAATTTAACGTGAACAATCCTCTGCAAGTAGTTTTCTCTGCAGATAATTTGGTTTCACGCAATGTCTTGATAATTTAGTGCAATGAGCTTACTGAAATAGGTTTGTGACTGAATATCGTGTATCTTATTTGATTTGTCAGGATACTTTAATGGAAAAATGAATTCCTTTCCGGTGTCACGCTGTTTATATTTACCCTTGTTCTGTCTGACATTTATGTTATGCATGCCCTGTAACCGGAATCCAATTGTGGGCCTATTTCAATTTGCCCCCCTTAAATCTTGAGAAATTATGCAATTTAGTCCTTTTGAGGACCAGAAAAACTAGGATCAGACTCTCTCCTCTTTGTCCCTAAATTAGATGTTAGTACTATAATTAAAATTTGGGTATATATTTTGTAGCTAAGTTTTAGTTGATTTTATCATTTCCTGTTTTGTCCAGCAATCAATAGAATAGAGCTTAGACATAATCAGAATTATGGATATGATTATGTTTTAGCTTTTACATTTTGCAAAGGGACCAAGTTGAAACTTTTTTCGGCAAATCTGACCGGAAAAGGTTTTTAGATATCCTAGGGCTAAATCAAATGAACGATAAATATCCAAACACTTAGTGGAAGGAAATAAAATGTGACTTGATAAAACAAGTACATAAAATGGTACAAATTTTGTTTCACCTATTTTACTTTTTGTTGTTTTGTATTGTTCTCTCAAAAGCATTTGCTTCATGTTGGCAGATTTCTGTGAAGGAAGACAAATATAAGAAGGAAACGGTATTATTTTCCATTAATCGCAGTCATCCAGATTATTTATCTTTTAAACCAGAAAAGAGGCAGGAACCAAAACAACCTTTGTCTGCTAGTGAATCTACTAGTGAAAATCATCCAAAAAGGATGCTTGAAGTGGCAGAAATCTATAAACCGAGTGTACACGTGAATCCCATCTTTTCTTCTGTAGGTGCTGATAAAGGTGGACTTTACAGTGCTTCAGAAGCATCAGATGTTGTCTTCAAATATATTGAGAAAGAGAATCTTGTGAAGCCAACGAACAAATCCTTGGTTGTTCTAGATCCAACATTGTGCGATGCTTTGTTCAAGGGAACAGTAAAGAAAGGATCGACATATCCAACTGAAATTCACAAGAAGGATCTCGGATCAACATTTGTTAGCCGAATGCAAGCCCATTGCATTGTCACAAGGGGAAACGAGTCAGTCGTTCGAAAGGGATCATTGAAAACTATACAAATCGTAACAGAAAGGCGTCAAGGTAACAAGAAGGTTACAAAAGTGTCAGGCGTAGAACAATTTTTAATAGATGCTGAAGCTTTGGCATCAGAGCTGCAGAAAAAGTTTGCTTGCAGCACATCAGTCCAAGAGTTGCCTGGTACGTTTGTTTAGAATAATATTGACAATGCACTAATGCTTGGGGAATGTATTGTCTATTGGTTTAAAATGGCTGATTGTTCATTGTAGTCCATATCTTCTTTCCCCTTTTTAGGTCCTTTGTTGTTATTTGCAACTTTAGGTACTCTAGACATATTTGATGAGCGTTGACATGGTTTAGGTGTTTTCCCTGGATTTTTGTATTGAGATAAGTTTTTTGTAGACAAAGATCGTTTTTCATATTTAAGTTGTCATGCTACTTAATCTGATCTAATTAAAATGTGAAACAATGTTTGAAAACATGGTTGAGTATGCAGCTTTACCTGCATATACTCGTGTGCTGATTTTGTACTGTTCTTTTTCAGGCAAGAAAGGAAATGAAGTTCTTATTCAAGGGGGTGTGATTGATGATGTGGCATACCATCTGGTTGAACAATATGGAGTTCCAAAAAGATATATTGTAATCCTTGATAAAAGCAAGAGATGAGGGGAGAGCTGAGGAGTGATCTTAATTGTTAGTTTCCTCTTTAGCTTTGGCAAGGTCAAATTTTGAGTTTTCATATTGACTAATGTATTTTTGTAACATTGTTGTTTTTTTCCCTTTTATGTAATGTGTGAGAATTTGAGTGCCAAATGACTGTTGAAACGAGGAAGGACGGAATTTTTAAGCTTGTGATTACAGAAAGTAAAGACAATGGCTGAATAGATTAGAATGATGCTAAATTGCAAACAAATGTTTATTAAAACATCCAGACTCATGAAGAAATCTCTATGAACATATCTGCTACAGATTCAGGATCGTGTGCTTGTAATTATGAAACCTGAATTTGTCATTTATGTTACAAATCATAACTCTTTCTTTTTTCATTTTCAATTAGCCTTTTAAGAAACAAATTATTTGGTAAAATTGCTTCTACTGTCTGAGTCCCTGTTATACTCCTCACATCAACACCAAATGAGAAACATTCACTACCAAAAGTACAAGCTGAAATAATTTTTATTCCAATACAATCCGGCTTTTCTATAATATTCTGTGTATTCACACATCCGCAACAATAACCTTGTGAACTTCCCTCTCAAATGAAACAAACACAGATTATACAAAATTATAATGACAATATTAACATTATTATGCTACAGCTTGACAGTAACCAAAACCAGGATGAGCTCTTCCAACAAAATTTCCTGGACACTCCGTCCCTTAAAGACTTATAAATAATCGCTACTATATTTACCAATATCCTCAAAAATGCAAAACACCCAAAAATTAAGCATACCAGGAATACTGCTATACCCTTATTCTCCATTGATTTTTGATTCATTTGAACCCCTTCAACCATTGACCTGCAATAAATCGCACTACTTAGCAAAATTAAAAAATAAAATAAAGCAAAACAATGTTGAGCTATTACCAGAATGATACATAAAAGAAACAGAGGCGAAGAAGATAAATTACACTTTCTGCTAAATACATGGAATTAAAGAATTGCAAGGATGAGATTTTATGGCATGATATAACAAGAACAAGCATTGATGGTGATTCGATTTGTGGAACCAAAATCATCTTTGTGATAAAACAACTAAGCGTTTGGCGTAAAAATATTCTAAGTCAAAAATCAATATTCTATGCATTTTACCCCTTTCTCAACCTTCCCCAAAGACGGTCATCAACTTGTTCATAAATTGACTCATTTATTAATACACTTTCTGCATTTCACTTAAACTCGTTCATACGTCTCCAAACGTGAAAATGTATTATAATTTCTATTCTAAACATGTTTCAAGAATCAAGACTGCTTAGACCAGTATTCAAGAAGTTTGTTGTTAGAGGAGTGGAACAAACCTGAGAACAAGATTATCTGTGGCAAGATTATCCAATTGCTTAGAAACCAAGGATTTCCATTGAAGAAGTTCATCAACGTCTTTCACCTGCAAAGGGCAACAATGCATCACACAATTTTATAATATATCTAAATGTTTAGAAAAATTTAACATGCTTAGAATTTCACATACAAGAAGCTCCTGGCCGTCAATAAGATTTTTGATGTCATATTTCATTTTCTTTATAAGAAAATCTTTGTCTCCTAAATCACTGTCGAATCCTTTAAAAATATTTCCATATCTGTGAGTCACCTCCTCTAAGTATCGCTCCAGAACAGATAAACTCAAGTCCAGAGAACGAACTTTTTGCATCAATATCTTAAGAACAGAATCGCCAGGCATTCTGCTTCCAGGTTGTTGGCGAATTTCTTCAGTGGCATCCGGAATTTTATTTTTCGGGCCATTTGTATTTTCATTTTCCACAGAAGAACCAGATCCCAATCCCATCTCAAATTCTACATCACAGTTATTCACCTGGTTAGGCTCTGATTTAGGAGATAACTGTTTCTGCTCATTAGTTTCCTCTTCAGGAACATATAAAGCATTAGGAAAGGCAATCAAATCCTCCAGCATCCTTTCAACAGCATCAACACCAAAAACTTCAACAACACTTAAAGTGCAATAAAACTCCGTGCCATAATGGTTCAGCAGATTAAGCTTCAGATACCTCACCCATTGTGGCTCCTCGAGAGTGAATCGCTGAGCATGTTTAACATTGGCAGCTGTAAAATTCCCAAGCTTAATCCACGTTTCTGTTGGATAAGACAAACTTCCCAGTAGCTCAAAATCCTTTAAATTAGAGGAGTAATGCTCAAAATTTGCTAACTCAATTGTATTTACTAGGGTTTCTTCCGAAAGTTCTATTACAACGAATTTCCCATCAGCAGAGCACGGATTTCGAAGGTACTTGTCCTTATCTTTGCCTAAGATGTTGGATGCTCCCTTTGCTTCCTTATTAGATGCCAGTACTTTTGCTCCTTTTGATGCAGATGCATAATTATACTCTTTTCCCCCAGGCTCTAATTTATGTATTACACCTCCAGTTTGATCGATTCCAGATTTACTTTTAGAGTTGAATGCTTTGCTCTTAAACTCATCAAGACCAATAGGCACAGAATGAGATAATCTGTCAGCCTTTGGACCACCGATTTCAGTTTTCAAATCTAATCCAGAGTTTACTTCATGTTGCGTAGAAACAAAGGTAGAATTCCCAATCCCTTCATCCACGGCAAATACATCATTGCAACTCCCATGTTCAGCAGTATTTGTACAAAATCCTTCATCTGAATGGGTATCAGCTACTTCTTTCGATGGATTTTTGTCAAAAGAACCGTCAAGTAGACAGCTACCCAAATTTTCTTCATTTGATTTTGGTATGTCCACACCAAGCACTGAAGATTCATCTGAAAAGGAAATAAAGATACTTTAAAGATAAACTGTACCAATCGTAGCATCTTTACAAAAACTAACAAAGAGCTATTGTTTCAAAGTTCCTGTTCTTACAGGTTATAAGTTTTAGCAAAGATTACCGTCTTCAGTGCTTCCAAAAGAGCACAATAAATTCATTAAGGAAGTAAAAAGGACAAAATTAAAAAAAATTAACGGATAACTAAAAATTGTTTTCCATGTTAAAATAAACAAGTTCGAAAGTCAAACACTCAATTTGAATTAAAACAATACTTCTGAATCTGGATCGATAATATAAGTATAAAAACTCAAAACGCCTTTCCCTACCGTAGTTGGCTGCAGTGTAACTTAAACATGGTCCTATAATAAGAAACGCTCCGATAAATAAAACAAAACTTGGAGTGAAATGCCTACCATCATAGCCGTTAATGAGACTGATCCATGAGCTGAAGAGGAAAATAATCCCCCACAAAACAATGAACAGAGAGAGAGACACGTTGCGCAGACAATTTTTTTCGCCGAAAGCTCTTCTTTCCAGAAGAGCTCTACGTGATCTCTGCATTGCACATCAATCCAACACTAAAACGGATCGTAACACCTTACCCTACAAATACCAAAAGATGTTGCCTACTTTTCATTAATTAAGAAAATACAAGACAAAAAAATTGTAGAGCTCAAGTAAATCAGAATTGTGCATCTTTCAATCATACATAAAGTGTTTATTTAGCTTGAAACATACAATCAGCAACTGGTCAATGGATATACTTGAATGACAAATTAAAGAAGGAAAAAAACAAGAGGTACAATTTAAGCAATCAATGCAGTCTATAATGAAAAAAAAAGCATATAGAAAACTAATTTTAATTCAAAAGATATCCTCTCATGGAATTATATGGTATAAACTTCTACATTAAGGCAAAAACAAACTTTTTTTCCCTCTGACTAACCATTAGGTCCCTATGGTATTTAAGTTTGGTTGATGGTTTTGCCATGGTACTGTATGCATATGGTACCAACTTAAAATTCTTTGTTTGGCTCCATGTATCTTTCATGGTATGGTTTTTTCCTGGTCCAAGACCCATGAAATTAGAACCAATGATTTGGTGGTTCTCCGTGGTTTTCCAAAGAAAATATAAGAGAACCATAACAAATTAAAAACTTAAATGAATCACGAAAAACCATTAACCAAACCAAGGTTAAACGGTCACCGCACAATGTTTGTCAGTAGAAGATGTCAGTATTGGTTTCTGACACCGACACGAAACGTGGAAAGGCAATGTCTAGGAGTTTCCGAGCTAACCTAGGTCAGTAGCAAGTAACAATTGCCTTATAGGTACAATTTGGATCAAATGGGTAAAGGAATGAATACTATAGGAACCATATAGCTAATCTTGGTACCACATAACCCAATAGGTGATCAGCAATACCACATAGCAAATTACCTACGAACAGATTTAAGCCTTTAAAGCAAAGTTAAATGAATCTTTGGAGTCAGGAGAAAGCATAAGTCACCAAAATAGATAATGAAATAACCAACCATGCATATAGAAACCACAACCAAGTAACCAACACCAAAATCAAACAATTTCAGCAAGAAATCAAAAGGAATCTATAAAATCAAAATAAAAGGCAACGGAATACTAACGCAGATAAGATTATATTAACACATAACAGAAACAAACACAATTGACCCAATCATAAATAAAATTGGATTGGATAGGAATTAGGGATCACCTGGATTCAAAAAAAAATCGAATAGGAGAGAGAAAAGGAGAAGACTAGAAAGATTGAAAATAATAAACGGGCGAATCGAGAGGAAAAGACGGAAGAGATCAAAATGTCGACCAGAGAGGCGTAGTTAAAGGAGATCGGCCGTGGAGAGTCGTGGTTAATCGGAATTGTGGCCGTGGATTGCCGCCTCTCCCACTTCTGCAAATTAGCGCCTGAAACTGGCCTTCTCTCAAAACTTCTCCCTTTAAGTTTTAAAAAAGATTTTAACTTATAAATTAGAGACAGTAAAGTATTTTTGATAATTTCTTTTAACTTAAAAATTAAAAATGAGATAGAAATTAAAAGTAAGTTAAATTTATTTTTTAAAAAAATCACTTCTAACATATAAGTGATTTTTAGTAAAGTTTTGAAGTTTGAATTGTTTTGCTTTCTTTATTTTTTGCCCTTATTCTACCAAAACGACGTAGTCTTATGTTTAAATTATTATAAAAACGATGTCGGTTTCATTTTTACTAAAGCCTAACTATCTTTTTGATCCTGTGCTATAACCAATTCATCATCTTAATCCTCTAGCTATACAAGTTACTCTTCTGATACTGTTTAACTAAAATGCCACAACTGATTCACGTTACAGACATTTAATGACGTGGCATACAGTTTTAAATTGGAAATAAATCTTAATTAATGCAATAAACTAATTTAATGAAAGAAGGAATCCTAATGTTACAGGGAATTGATTTCTTTTTCTTGTATGGACCAAAATACTAAATATGTATAAAATCTTAGCATTACAAAATACTAAATATGTATAAAATCTGTTAACTATCTTAATAATGTTTTTACTTTGACTGTTGGTTCCCAATTCTTTTGCTATGAATTTTGTAACCCATCAATGTTTTTGCTTTGTTGTTAATGTGGAGGTTCTCTATGAGCTCTCAATTGTACAAAAACTACTAGAACTATACAAAACAATCTTGAAAACAAATTAGCTAGCCTTCTTCGATTACATGTACGTACACTACAATTTCCAAAATTACTTCTTAAGCTCCAACATTCTCAAATTTCCTAATCCTTACTTCTCTTGTATCAATGGTTTGAATTTAAAAGCTTTAAGCTATCCAAGGATACCGTCATACACTCTCAAAATATTCTTACATTTGTTTCAATGTTGCTTGAACTCCATAACACAAACCTTCGACCACAACTCCACATCTACACAACTCCCTACCGAATTCTGAAAACAAAGCCAACTCATCATCAAGGGTAAAAGAAGAAGATTATCGTAGACATTATATATCAACAGTTTAATTTTGGTTAATGATTTTGGCGAATCCATGTTAGGAGTTTTTACTGTTTAGTGATTGGATCGAGAAAGAAATACAATGAGGGGTTGAGGGAGAAGCTGGTAACATTGGGATTTTATGGCTTATTTTATTTCAATCCCTGAATTAATAAAGATTTATTTCTAATTTCAAATTATATGCCACGTCATTAAATGCTTGCCAACGTGGAACATATGTGACGTCTTTGTTGAGAAAATGATTACATAAATAATAGAATTAACACCATGATGATAAAAAAAGTAATGTGTACAATAAAAAAACAAAATGATGAATTGGTTATAGCGCACAAATAAAAAAGGTGGTAAGAACTTGTTATTAACCTGTTGTTTTGCTATTACTCGTTACTCAAAAACAACACTCTTTCTCAATCATTTGAATTTGACCTTAACCAAAAGCTCTGAAAACAATTTGCATAATAAAATATTTATAGCACTGTAAAAAAACAACATAGAGTTTGAGTTACAAAAACATAAGAAAAATGTATGTTTCTTCAATTAAAAGCGAGGTGAGAAAACTTGCCCAGAACTTAAGGAAAAAAATGAGCTCAACTTTATAAAGAAAAACTATAAAAATCACAAACCAAATCATCAAAATTTGTATAAAAGTCGTTGGTTTTAATTATAAATGATTGCCATTTCTTCTTTACTTGGTGTTGAATTTTGTTGCATATCTCAATTTAATTTCGCAAATGGATGGGTGCAAAAATATCTAAACATCTAGGCACCAATGTGGTGCATCTCATTTCAATTTTAATTTTGTCGGGTATTATTTGATAGTTAATAAACTATAGTAAAATGATAATGGAATGACGAGGTTCAAAATTATACGGTTAATGCACAGCTTGTCTCTTGAATTTAATTTTAAAAATTAAATGATCCCTTAAATTTTTAAAAGTATCCTGTTATTTTCTGAACTTGCAAAAATGTACAAATTTGCCCCCCTCAACTTGTAAAAAATGCATCAATTTGTCCATGATTGCCACATGTCAACTTCTAGTGGAAAGAGAAAAACGACATATTTAAAAAGTCAAACCAGCCAGAAAGTGGCACGTGACATTTAAGGGGAAATTTGATAACTATTTTACAAGTAAAGGGGGTAACCAGATGTTTTTTAAAAATTTTGAGATCATTTAACTTTTGAAACTAAGTTGAGGGGCTAGTTGAACTGTTAAAGTCTTCAAGACATATGAAAAAATATAGATGTTAGTTGAACAGTTAAAGTTTTGAAGACATAGTCTGAGTGGTACATCCACAAGGTCGGTGGGATGATCATGTTTCGAATCTTGACACCTGCAATTATTAAAAAAAATCTTTAAGACGTAGGCAGGAATTCATCGGAATTTACTTTATAAGTTATATCTTTTATAAATTATTTAAAGTTATAACTTATAAGTTCATAATATATGAATTTTAGTTTAATAGAGTATTACAGAAAAAATGATATTATATATTTCTATAATAGAAATTTAAAATACATAAGTTAATTTTTACTTAACTTATTAAATATTTTGAAAACAAAAATTAGAATACTTTGATTCGAAGTATTCACGAGCTTCATAACTTTATTAGTTTAGACTGAATTAAACATTTTTGCCTTGAAATAATGCTCCTACACATCATAAATGTGGAAAATCGGATGAATCGAATAAATCAGTCAAAAAAACTTAATGAAGCATAAACCCATAAAATGGGAAGCAACTAGCAAACAGAAGCGGGACTAAGAAGGAAATTTTAAAAATGTGCTTCGTACTTATTGAATAGACTAAATGGTATTGATTGTCTGCAATATGTTTGCTTGAGTATTCTCTTATTGAATAGGTTGTTTATTCAACAAGTTCAAACGTGTTAAGGTTAAATTTAAGGTGGAAAAGAATCATATGACCCATTGTGAGAGTCCAAAAGTATGTCTTCCAATTAATTTTTTTTACACGTGGAAGAGAAATGTGAAAGATAAAATAGATAAAGGGGAAGAGAAAATGAAAAGAAAATAAAAAAAAAAAAAATTATTACCACGTATCAAAAATTGAGTAGGTGACTTGGAGGGACACCAATTTGGAAACAATAAATGTTTTTTTTCTGTTTAAGGTTGTGTTGGGTTATTTTCCAACATTGTTAAGTAAAAGCATTTGAAATTCGTATCAAAGCAGTTAAATCCATACATAGGACCATACATTGATACATATCACAATACAAATAGCAGAACCCACCCCAAAATCCATGAATAGATTTTAAAACATTATTTATAAACAAATTAACTGCAGCTTCCTTCACCATTTCAGTTTTGCTGGAAAGTACTGCAAAAAAAATCATATTATGTCACCAGGATTAGATTAACCAAGTAATCATCAAATTTTATAGCATTAACTAGATATATAGATATCAACTTAATTAATTAAATTAATGTTACCTTTTCAATGAGGGAGATATAGTATGGTTTCACCTTCTCCACATCAATTCGGACTTTGCTCTTGCTGTACAGATCATATTTGCTGAACCAAGACAAGAAAACATTCAGACCAGTAGCCCCAATGACTAATTAAGCGCAAGCTTGAAGAAGTTGTTTTCTTTCATTTCCAAAAATTACATGAAAATTTGCAAATTTTTGTTTAGTTACTTGAATATATGCAGCCATTTGAGATTTTCTGCATCCTCATCATTCATCAAGTGCTTGTATGCCCCTGCCTTGTGCAATGCTGATTCATTTGAAAAAGAAAATATTATTAGCAAAAAAAAAAAAAAAAAAACTAAATTATTGGTAAATAGTTAAATAGAATTATGTAGTAGTACCATAGAATGAATGATATCTGATAATGAAAAGTGCAGCTGAAGGTAAAGTTGTATTATTCTCTTTTGCCACCTAAATGTAAAGACACAATGATAATATTTTTATATTATAATTAAAGTGTGTAAATGATTTAGTTCAAATTATCGATACAATATGATATAATTAGTGATGAATAAATGTCAAGTAATAGTGTTACCAGATACATATAATCATCATGACCAAATGACATCATAACGTTGTTTAGTCCACATCCAGGTGAGTAAGCTCCATATTTAGTGTTGTAATCCGGATTGTGATAATCAGGATTATCCTTGAAATGCTGTTTAAATAAATAATAAACGTCAATTATATTTATAATTGGAAGAAATTTTGGTACTAGGAGGGAAATTACGTAGTCATGATAATAACGAAGTACAAAATTAATTAAAATTTTTTTGTATATATCAACACCTTGTAATGGACAATTGATTCATCAAAAGCACATCCAACAGGGTAAGTGTCACCTGCAAAATAAATTTTGATTATTTATCAAAGTCAACTTGTAATGTATGAACGGAATAATTTTACTAATGTGGCCCATATGTTTCAATAGTGTTTAATATTTTGCATGTAGTTAAAGTAGTGTCAAATAATGCTAAATTAGTGTTTTTTCAAGGTTGTGACATGGAATCTGCCAATATATATATTGCATTAAGATAAACCGATTACAATTCACCATTCGCGTTTAAATGTCGAACCATCCTTTTTTTTACCAATAATGTAAAAATTGTACTTCTTTTAAACAATAAAAGAAATCAAAATATTTTTTATTTGCTAATTTTTAGACACATAAAGTTTTTATTTTCTTAAAAACTATTTCTTATTTTGAGCTCTAATTTTTTTTTTCTAAAATTTCCCAAGAAATTTTCAAAATATCACGCAAAACATATTATTCACGTTGAAATATAAAACTTAATTTTCTAAGCATTGTCCACTTTTAATTAGTGTACTCTAAATTTTTTCCTTTTATCTTTCATGTTACCCTAGTCTTTTGAAATCACTTTCAACTACTTTACTTAAACATAAGTGAAATGAAAATAAATCTCTTCATGTTTATGATTGGATAATTATAATCTTGATTTATATTATTTTATAGATTTAGTACATTATTTATTATGTTTTAATTTAAATTTTAGACTTATTTATTATAAATT
>CATIWQ010461066.1:0-12711 GCA_949673415.1 Euphorbia schlechtendalii | reverse complement strand
ACCATGTATTTTTTTTACTTTAATCTTTTTCAAGATTGAATTGTATTAAGAATTATTTAAATTATATAAATATAAATACTTTTTGATTTATATATTCAGTTTATATTATTAATAATATTGATTTCATGATAAACAATTATGAAAAGCATGTTGCAATAATGAAAAATGTGTTGCAAATTAAAAATAAAGTGTAAGGTAAAAGTGTTGCAAACTTGAATAAAAGTGATGCAAATTATAAATAAAGTGTTTAAAAACGGTATTGCCGTTGCGTCAAAAAAGTGTTGCTAACATAGTAATGGCCGTTAACTGTGACGGCAGGAAACTTATTAGCAACATAAAAAATTGAGTTGTAATAGGGTCAATAAGTGATGCAATAGCTGCCTGTTGCAACGCTTTTTTGGTGGGTTGCTACAGATACGAAATGTGTTGCAATTGGCGCCTATTGCAAGGAGAGCAACCATCACTTTTTTTTTGCAATAAGTGTTGCAACAGAAGCTGTTGCATCTTTTTTAGCACTTTAAGCAACATTTTTCTGGCATTGCAATAGGGCATCTATGGCTTAGTGTTTATTGGGGGGAGAATGGGGTTTTGGATATTCTCCTCAAGAAGAGAAGATTCTTCCATGTTGATGATCTCTACATCATCATCATGCTCATCACTAATCACTTATAATGATCTCTTCGATCTAATAGAGGCAGTTCTCTTCTTTTGGACTCCTTTTAACTTTGAAACAACCTTCTCCACTTGCTCAGCAGCGCCTAGACTAATTGTGTCATTGTTATCATTGGCTTTCTTAGCTCTTTACTGAGAAGCTTCTTTCATAGCTTCCTCAAATTTCCTCTTTCGATCTCTTAGCCCTTGCTCCACCTCAATTACAATCATGCTCTGGACTTTGGCTAAGAATTCTTGGAGGAGGAGGTGGTAGAGAAGAATTGGCTATTGCAAATTCTTTCTCTTTTAATATTGCCTTGGCCCCATCTTCCCTCTACGTCTAAGTCATAAACTTCAATTTATTCTTTGGCTGTACTTGGGTAGGTACAATTTCTACCTTTGTTTTTGCTGGGCTAGCTCTCTTCCTTTGAGCTTTTGCCTTCACTAATAGGGGTAGTTATAGTTTGAAGAAGTTGAGCTATTAAGGGAAGTTCATCCATAGTTCTTTCACTAGATGCCTCTAGGTCATCCACATTAAAATTTTCATCCTCCTTCGGAACATCTATAGGGAAAATAGATGGCTCCACTTTTGTCTTCTTTAGCTTGATATTTTGGGCCTTAGTATACATAGAATGAATTTGAGAAAACATCAATTTCTTCAAGTGATAGAAATCAAAAGTTCTCTTTACTAGCAAGAGCTCGTTTCCTCCTTCATTCTTGTAATTGGATATGTCTAACCTCTCAACTTTAACTATTATACTAATTAAATAACCATAATGAAATATTAGGGTTATCTTGGTGAGATGATGCAGGATTATCAATGGTAAATTTAACTGCGTGCCTTCCACCATATGGTCCTAACGCACAGCTAGAACTTGGTGTAGTTTTTCCTGAGCCTTAGTCAGCAAGAAGTTCCCAATCTTCTGGTACGACCATAGCCTGTTCATCATTGTTCTTTCTCAGAATAGTGCCTTTCAAAGGCAAGCGCAAGATGCTGGCCATCAACCTCGCTGAGATGAAGTAGGAATTTTGATTAATGTTAATCATTAGGATATAAAAAAATCCTTCAATTGTGTAGAGGTTGGTGTAGAACTTCTTCATACATTCCTTAATAACTGGCGCATTACGGAGTAGGAAGTTGCTAAGATTTTATTGCTTGATCACTGATAAGTGTATATGTACACTTATTATCATGATATTTTCAATCATTAAACACTATGGTTTAAGTCATTTTATACTTCATATAAAAGATTTCACATGGTATTTAGTTGTTTTTTATGCAAATACAGGTACTAGGTAAATCTTGGAAGTAAAATGATTAATCTGTTCATACATCTATCCATTCATCCGTCTATCATCCAAACCTCCCCAATATAAATTTCATATTTTCGTTACCCCGTAACTCTAGTTGGTCTTTAGAACTAGTTCCTTCCCTGTGGGATCGATATCTTTTAGAACTACATCGAAACTATATACTTGTAGTGGTCACCATTTTTCTATTTTGATAAGTGGTATTGATAATACCTGTTCGTATCTTGAACTTTTATCTTATCGGTATAAGAGTGAGGAACAAGGTTTTCGGCTTCATCTCCGAATATAGCCCTCAAAATAAATAGAGTCAAAACCTTGTGATCAAGTTTTTGGTGCCGTTGCCAGGGAAGGCAAGTGCGTTCTAGAGATCGAATTACCAGAGAACGGGCAATTATATTTATATTATATTTCAATTAGATTTATTTTTATTTTTGTTTTTAGTTTTATGTATTTATATATTGTTATTAACATATTTTTCTTGCTTATTCATTGAGTTTTATTTCTAGCATGTGCATGCCAAGTACGCGTAGTTCGGGAGAAAGTTTGACATCTTTCGAATCAGAAATAGAACAATTTGGTAGGACAAGGAAATGGAAAAATAAGAGACAAAGAAGAAGGATGGCTGAAGTAGATTCACCACCAAATGAGGATTAACCTCAACGAAGACTCATGGATTATGTGATTCCGACCATCAATGGTGACAATCAAGGAATTGCTAGACCACCAATTGATGCAAATCAATTTGAAATCAAGCAAGCATTAATTCAAATGATTAGCAATAATATGCAATACTATAGTCTACCCAATGAAAATCCGCATACTCACATTGCAAACTTTTTAGAAGTCTGTGATACTTTCAAAATCCCTAATGTCTCTGATGAAGTAGTTAAACTTCTCTTATTCCCATTTATACTCTGTGATAAAGCGAAAGTTTGGTTGAATTCATTACCCCCAAATTCAATCACTACTTGGAACTAATTAGCCAAGCCTTTCTGACTAAATATTTTCCTTTACCCAAAACCGCAAGACTCATTAAAGAAATGACTTCCTTTACTTAGAAGGATAGTGAATCCTTGTACGAAGCCTAGGAACGTTATAAGGAACTTCAGCGAGTTTGTCCTCATCATGGTTTACCACAAAATCTAACTTTGCAAACTTTCTACAATGGAATAAATCATGCAACAAGAGGAGTGATTGATGTTATGGCTGCCGGATCTCTTATGAAGAAAACTAGTCAAGAAGCTTTTGATCTTTTAGAAGATATGGTGAATACCAATAGTATATGGCCAGTGGAGAGAGCACAAGTAAGTATTACCACTCTTACCCATTCGCATGTTGCATCTACATTTTCTAGTTCAGTTTAAAAGGTTAATGAATTAGACTCTATTTCTGTTATGCAAGCACAAATATCTGCTTTATCTAATAAGATAGATAATATGCATATAAATAAAAGTAACCCATTGACATATGAAAATTGTGGTCAAATCGGACACACTGCTTTTGAGTGTAATTTTAACCCATGTTTAGAGGAGCAATTAAGTTATGTTCAAAGTTAAGGGAATTCTTATGGTAATAATGGAAATAATTATAGGAGTTCTAATTGGAAGTATGGTGATAATCAATAAAAGAATTATTAAAGTACTGATAGAATAGGGCAATTAACAAGTAAAATAGACAAATTTTTGGAAGGAGATTGTAATAAACAATCAGAGTCTAAGGAATGTTACAAAAAGTTAGAAAATAAGATGGATCAAATATTTAATAATCAATCATCTTCTTTTCATAATTTGGAAATACAAGTTGGTTAATTAGCAAATGCTCTTCCATCTAGAGGAAAAGGTCATTTACCTAGTAACACAGAAGGAAATCCTAAGGAAAATGTGCATGCTATAGCCCTGCGTAGTGGTAAATTACTAGATGAACCAAATCCTTCGGGTATACTTACTAATGATGTTGTCAAAGTACCGGATGAATATCCGAGTAAATCTAATGATAAAGCAGGAGAGGATGAACAACGTAAATCTAGAAAGTTTAATCCCCCTCAACCACCATTTCTAAATAGAATGAAGAAGAAAAATGAGGAAAAGCAATTCATCGAATTCATCAACAAACTTAAAGGTCTGGAAGTCAATCTCTCATTCATTGAAGCCATCACTCAGATTCTTAACTATGATAAGTTTATTGAAGAACTTTTATCTTGTAAATGTAGTTTAGAAGGAATATCTAAAGTATCTTTAATTGAATATTGTAGCAAAATAATAACTGTTACAATTCCCACTAAACTTAAAGATCCAGGAAGTTTCATAATTCAGTGTAAACTTGGAAACATTTCTTTTCCAAAATGTTTATGTGATCTTAGGAATAGTATAAAACTTATGCCTTTATCGATCTTCAAAGAGTTAAAGCTTGATGATGAAGTTAAAAGGAAAACTATGGTCTTGCAATTGGCTGACCAGTTTATTACACGTCCTTATGGCATAATAGAAGATGTGCTAGTTAAAGTGGATAAATTTGTTTTTCCAACAGACTTTCTTGTGCTAGATTTTGCATATGATGAAAAGTGTCCTATAATCTTAGGAAGACCAATTATGCATACTGGCAAAGCATTGATAGATATTTTGAAAGGTAAAATTAAGTTAAGGATAGGAGAGGATAATGTTGAATTTAACATGGGTAAAGCTGATAAATATCCAATGGATAAAAATACATGCATGAAACTTGACTTGATTGATGCTTGCATCCAAGAAGTTGTTAAGTTACATTTCATCCATGAATATGAAGTCGAGGGGTTGAAAAACTCCATTGATACTTAAATCTCTTATATTTTCCTAAAATATATATAGTATAATATAGTAGTGTATTTTTATTTGTATTTTATGTATTAGTGTAGTTTTTCAAATAAAAGAAAAGAACAAAACTTTTGGATTTTGGCATATCGCGACCATAAACTGTATCACGCTCATGATCAGTTTGGTCTGAACTCTCTATTTCTGTATAAGAGAAAGTCACGATCGCGACATGTGCAATTTGTACAGTAGTTATTGCTGTAACAGCTATATTTTAACGGTTATATTTGATATGTATCCGTTGGGAAAGTAATTAATACCCTATTTTCTATATAAATAACCACTTTTTCTAGTTTATTTTTACAATCACTCTTTTTCACACACTTAATCCTTTGCAAAAAGCAAGTTTTCTCTGTTTTCCAACTCAAACACAATTCTTTCTTTCTTGAATTCAATGTCTCCAAAGAAGTCTACAACAACCAAAGGAAAGAACAAGTTGGTCAACCAAAAAAATAAGTATGGATTCCCCTTTCCAATTTATAGTGAAGAAGAAGTTGAAAGATACTTGAGAATCAAGAACTTCGATTTTTACGATACGCTTTTCTACTGTCCTACTTTTGCTATTGATGCTGGGATTCATGCGGAAGTAGAGGAGTATTTTTTTCTTTTTGGATTGGAGATGTTTCTGAATTTGCATTTTCCTTTTATCAAGGAATAGGTCCTCGAATTCTTGGTTACTATTGTGGATGATGGGATCTTTTTGAAGAGGAAATTCAGGAATGGAGGAGAAGAATATAAGTTCACTTTGATGGATTTAATCAAATGGTTTGGTTTTGGAGGAACATCTGAAGAGATTGAAAAAGATGAAGATTATGATTTAACGTATGTTTGGACTGAGTTAATGGGATTGGATCGATACGATGTTAAAAACTCATCCAACAAGAATATTCAGAGCAACAGTCTTCTCTACCTTCATAAGTTTATATCTCAAAGTCTTTTCTTCCGACATGAAACAACTAAAGTGTTGATGAAAGACTTGGTAATATTGGAGTGCGTGGTTTTGCAATTACGACCAAAGTTTCTAATGTATATGTTGGAGTCCATCACTAGTCTGACTACACATAAAAAGGCTAGAGTTAGAGGTGCAAATATGATTTGCGGGATTATTTTGGGTGTGAAGAATCAACTACCATATCAATATAGTCCAAGAGAGAAATTTAACTTTAAGGGAGGAGTATATATGAAGAGTGCACAGAAGACAAAGGAAAATTTACATTTCTACCATATGGAGTAAGGGTAAGGAAGCTTAGACTGATAGATGGATCTACTTCTCGAGAAAACCAACAAGATGAAGATGTTGAAGAAGTTCAATTCGAAATTAGTGGTTCAAGATAAGCCTATGGAAGTACACATGATACATTGCGAGGAAAGTTCATGAAAGATGCCAACCAAGCATGCCTAGACATTGCCTCCATACAACAAGATGTTTGTCAACTAACAAAATCCAATATTTCGAAATGAAGAATTTGGATATCATGCCAAGTCCTCTAAATTCAAGTTTGGGGTATTGAAAACATGTTCAATTTCTTTCTTTTATTTTCTTTTCATTTGTGTGTGTTTAGTTTAGTTTGATTTTCAGTTGAATAAATCGACAATGAGGACATTGTGTTCATTGGTGTGGGGGGGTGGGTAATTGTAAAAAATCCCAAAAATCCAAAAAAATTAAAGAAAATAAACGAAGAATTTGAAAATTTTTCTTGATTTTTGGGTTGTTCATACATCATCCATACCTATACTACTAACGTATGTTCTAAGGTTATTGTGAGTGTTAGGTATTTCAAGTTTAATCTTAGTGCATATTTCGAACAAGTGTTTCGAGTATGACCACGCGTTGAGAGTGTGAGCGTTTTCGCATAACATTTCGCATTTGGCAAGGATGAGTTGTGAGTAACATTCAAAAGCAATATTCCAAGTAAGTTTCGATATACATTTCAATGCAACATGAATTAGTATAAGTTTTATAGTTTTAGTTTCATGCTACCGATAAGTTTAAGTGGAGTAATATCTAGTAGTGTTCTTACTATGAGTTTTATATGCTATTCTTGAATACATCCTATAAGTATTGAGTGTGTTTAAAGTGTTGGGAAACTATAGCATAATACTTTGAAAGTAATCAATAAAGGATGAGGGTATTGTGTGAAAAATCAAAAGAAAGAGAGGATAGCCAATGAGTTATGCAACAGGTGAGGATTGGTACGGAGCAGAAACTGCAACCATCCAATGAGTGAAAAAAGACAAAAAAAGCATAGCATGAAAAATGGGTGCAAAGTACAAAGTACTTCAAAAATATATACTTAGAAGAAAAAATGAGAGAAAGTGGCATGGAGCATAAAATGCAACCACTAAAAAAAGGGGAGAGTGGTATGGAACATAAAATGCAACCACTAAGAGTGTTTTTAGCATTCTAGGTTACTTAAAAATGCCTTGAGATCAAACTTTCCAAAGTGTGCTCCCTTTGTCCTTAATACTTTATACTATACTTGAGAGAAGGTAATATTCGAGTAAGCATATAACACTTATATGAAGACGCAATTCGGTTGACCATCCATTAAGAGCAAAGGTATGTAACTAGACTATATTACTAATTTGTGGGAAATTTCGAAGACTTTACTTGAATCTTATGCAATGTGGAATGTGGTACTCACTATAATAGTCTTTTGCTAAATAAGGTACGAACTTGGATTACTAATTCTATACACTACTATTGTTTACCTTGAGGACAAGGCAAAAGTCAAGTGTGGGGGTGTGATAAGTGTATATTTACACTTATTATCATGATATTTTCAATCATTAAACACTATGCTTTAAGTCATTTTATACTTCATATAAAATATTTCACGTGGTATGTAGTTATTTTATATGCAAATGTAGGTACTAGGTAAATCTTGGAAGTAAAATGATTAAAATTGGAAATCTAATATTTTGTGATACATATTAGACGTGTATGCATATTTCTACACAAATTTGAGCTTTTGTTGTATGAGTGCAATTGCAAAGCACTTATCAATAAAAGTCTTTGTTCTTCAACATTCTTTTATTCGAAATTCATAAAGAATAGTATCCTAGCAGAGGTTCTGTACGAGTCGATACTGGATTCCAAGTAGACGTAAGAATTGCGGGAATTGATGACTCACATTAAAGAGTGGATACGGTTTGATTAACTTTAGCTTTCACTTGCATACCTTACAACTTTACTTTTTTTCTGCTTATACTTTATATTTAGAAGTTTATGATATGTCTATGTGTCATAACAAGTATTTCGTTTTGCATCATTTATAATAATCAAGTTATATCCTTTTGAGTTAACTTTAAGAGTGATTTTGGGGTTAACAAGAGTGTGTATAATCATTGGATCTGTAAATTATAATGTTGTTTAGTGAGCCAACATTTTTGGAGTGCTAACTTGCTAAATATGGATATGTGAGAGCGACCTGCACTAAGCATAATAATTTTATTATCCTGGTTCTTATACGTGTCATAATTCGTTTACCCTAGACTTAGAAAAGTAATCTCATATGTTGCTCTGCGGTGAATTATTGAATATTAGAGCGTCTAGAACCTTATTTGTTGAAGTTATCTAGTGTGCGAAATATTCTTGATGATTTTGCATGTTTTTCTTTGTTAAACTTGTTCGTAGGAATATCTCTATATTTTACATCTTCTCTAATCTGTACATACATCTATACATTCATTCGTCTATCACCGAAACCTCTCCAATATAAATTCCATATTTTTCGTTACCCTGTAACTCTAGTTGGTCTTTAGAACTAGTTCCTTCCCTGTGGGATCAATATCTTTAAAAACTACATCAAAACTGTATACTTGTAGTGGTCCCCATTATTCTATTTTGATAAGTGGTATTGACAACACCTATTCGTATTTTGAACTTTTATCTTATTCGTAGAAGAGTGGGGAACAAGGTTTTTGGCTTCATCTCTGAATATAGGCCTCAAAATAAATAGAGTCAAAACATTGCGATCAATCATGCCATGCATCATCTTGTTCTTGAGAAGTCCACCATAGTTTACTTCAAACACAGGGCCAAGATTTCTATAAGTGATTCCCCACATGACTTAAGTGAAAATCATTCCTTGAGGTAAAATGATCTTTTCTGTTGCGAGCGGGTGACACGGAGCGGTGGGCCAAGAGCACGTGATTTCATAGGCGTGGTCCACCGGGGTGTTTGAAAAAGAGAAAAGCACCGGGTCGAGGACCCGGAAAAAGGTTGAAAGAGAAAAAGGCGAAAAACATTTAAGATCGGTTCGAACCCGAATCCGCCGTCTCTTAGTGTGTAGTCACCTTTTAGATTAGCTCTTTCAAGGAATTAGAGTCCTATGAGGCTTAACATCCGGGGGACGGCCCACCAAGACACAGAGATTCGGGTCCGGGATAAGTTACTTATTTCTTAAGTGATCACATTATATTACATCTATAGAAACCTGTACTTTCTTAATTATGCATATTCGTACTTAGGTCATTTTGAAGTTTATATGCATGATTCATGTATTGCGAAATAATAAATCATTCAAAAAGTAGAATAATAAACCATCCACAAAATAGTAAGTAAATGCGGAAAGTAAAAAGCGAAAAGTAAAATTACAAGGCTTTCAAAAATCGGGGGATGCAACCGCCCGCTACCCTATTAACTACAATTCTCGTAAAAATATGTGCAATACCCGAAGGAAAAATAAAAGCCTAAACATACATCTAACCTGCATCCACAAAGGTTAGCACAGGGGATATACCACGTATGTTCGATTTGATTTTATCGAGGCTCGCGTGGCCTAATTAAAACATCGATGATTTTAAAGTAGTTAATTTAAATAAAAATAGTTCATTTTTATTTACATGTATGTGGGTCAATTTTATTAATGAAAATGACCGCATGGTAGAATGTGAGGTCTGTTATCCGGGAATATATTTTATTCCCTTCGTGGGGGTATTCTAATACAAAAAAAAATTAAAAAAAATAAATAAAAAAATAAATAAGAAATAAAAAGAAGAAGAAGAAAATTACAATATTTACAATAAATTAATTTCTAGGTTCACATGTAGAAAGAAATTAAGAAGAAAAGGAGGAACACGAAATAAGCAGCTCTAGGAACTCAGAGGCTTTACCCTTTTGGTGTGAATCCACTTCGGCATGTCCGTTCGATCCCCGGGAGCGTTCCTTGTTCGTTTTTGTAGTTATGGTGATTTAACGTGAAAATAATGGTTATGTTGGAAAAGAATGTGTTTATCTATCCAAAAAGATAATCAGACTCAGGTTCTAAACTTATTTTAGGCCTGAGAATATATGAGGATTTAAGAAGAAAAGATGAAGAAATTTTATAAAAAGATGAAGAAATTTGAGTTAAAGATGAAGAAATTTGGGATCCAAAAGTGTTTTGGATCCGAGAAAAAAAAATTAGAAGAAAATACGAAATATTGTTTGTATATTTGTTATCTGAAAGTGAGGATTTTTCTCTCTGAAATTTCGAGCCCCCCTGTACTGAAAAAGACCTGACTATTTATAGGAAAAAAGTCCCGAAAAATCCAAAATAGGGAGTTTGGCGAGGCTACCTCGCCTCTTTGGCGAGGCTGCCTTGCCATTTTTCGGCGAGGCCTGCCTCAGACCTGGGATTCCGTCTCCTTCGAGTTTTTATTATTTTTTTATTTTTTTGAATGTATTTTCGTATGTTTTAATTAATTAATTTCTTATATATTTATTTTTTTTACATATACAAGTCTATATTTCCAAATAACCCAATTAAATTATTTTGAACCCTTAAAAATATTATAAGACTTTAAATTTTCACTTTAGACCTTTTAAATATTTTCTACGAACCTAAATATTTATTTAGGGTCCCAAACATTATTTTTAACGAGGAGAACTGTCATTTGAAGATCGTCGGACGGTCGAAAATCATGTGATTCAAGGATAAATATCCCGGAAAGCCATCATCATTGAACGCGCGAGCTGGTACAAAATCCCGTGCTCACAGCTATCCCTCGTGTGATAATTGCTGGTTGTATAACCAGTATTATCACATGAAAAGAGCGGAGGGATTGAGAATATACCTGACCAGTGCGACTAGCGACTTCTTATTCCCAATTGGTGATGATATAGGCCTTCCTTTCTGGTGCTATGTCTTCATAGGGTTGTCCATCTCCTTCTTCAAAATCCCTTGGGTACTTGATGCCTCTTGTGGGCGGGTCGACCGTTTCTTTCTACGGTGTCCCTGTTGTAGTCGATAACCATTTCGTTCTTCGGTTGTAGTCTTTGTATGTCCCTTGTGATGATTGTAGATAAGTGTCTGAATCTATTTCAAAGGTGACTTTGACTTGTTTCCACTCCGTAGGCTTTTGTTGCAATGTTGACTTTAGGCTTGAGTGGGCCATCGTCTTGCTCGTAGGTTCCTCATGTGGAGGTGGAGGTTCTTGTTTATCGGGATAGTGTTTCCCTAGTTCGGCATCGTCTTTACCTGTAAATGACATGATGCGAATGTAATGTATGCATGATATTATGCATGAACAATTTTTATCATATGATGTATGTTCGTATGTTGTAGATGTCGTGGGCTTCATTCGTTGAAGAGCCTTCTCTCGTGCTGGTGCATGGTTGCCCCTTATCTTGTTACGGATTCCATGGACGACTCCCTCAAAGCGACGACCATGGATGCATTGAATCAGATTCAACTTCATAGCTTGGATCGGATGAGTCATTGATCCCGCGTTGTGTCGATGATGATCGCTGAAGCCATTTTTCTGAAGTGTTGAAGGTATATAATGTTTTGTACCGTTCCGAGGAGGAGATGATGAATTTGATTTTTTTTTGTTCTAAGTTTTGCATAGATTGCCCTTGCAGGTTTTCAATCAATCGAACATTGTCTTAATTTTTTCCTCGACCGCCCTTTTAGGTTTTCAATCCAGCAGACTTATTTTTTTCTTTTTTTTCATTTCATTTTTTTAATTTTTATTATTTTTTTTATTTTTTATTATTATTATTTTTTTTATGTTTAATTGCGACATTCTACCATTGTCATGCAAGCAATCAAAATAAACATATGCATAAAGATTCAGCAAAAATGACAATTCATTAATGAACTTAACAGGGGTATAAATGTTTCAAATGATTTGACTCCTGCCATCAATTAGCCCTTTCAGGTTTTCTAACCAATGCTGTTCTCTCAATGTCCTAAGTTTTGTCTGAGCCGCCCTTTTCAGGTTTTCAACTCAGAGGGCTATTCTTTTTGTGGTTTGAGAAGAAGCCCTAATTTTTGCTCAACTAACCGAGTGTTAATTGATAGGCTGATTACAAATTTATTCTCTTTTTTTTCTTTTTTTTCATACTACTTTTTAGAGATTTATTTCTTTCACCTATGCGTGATAGCAATTGTGTAAGATTTGGTGGATTTGGTAGATCAGTCACCGTTTATGTCCATGACTTCAGTTGTTATCTAGTTCAGTATTTCTGATCGCTTGGTTGGTGCTCACGCCGGTTTTCTAGTTTGAGGTGTATGTGATGATGAGTCTTGATGATTGGTGTTTCCTTTGATGGTGCTATGATTGCCCCAAAAATAATAGCGAGCCGTGTGAAGAAACTGTTGATGTGTTTAACAATCTGACTCTTGTGATGTTGCGCCGGTTGTTTGGTCCCAACTTGATTGCTCGACATTTTTGGACTTATTCTAGCTCCGATCTTTTTTATCTTTGAGTGCTTCGTTCTCTTGGTTGAGTCGATGGACGTTTCGCGCTTGGAGATCTTTCCATTGATTTTTTATCATTTGATCTTTGCATGCTTCATCCTCTTGGTTGAGTCAGTGGATGTTTCGTGCTTGGGGATCTTTCCATTGATCTTTCATCATTGTATGATGAGGCAATTGCTATCACGCATTTTCTAAGTACATGTATTTATCTCTCA
>CATIWQ010461058.1:0-15533 GCA_949673415.1 Euphorbia schlechtendalii | reverse complement strand
ACTCGATATAATGTTCAATAACGCAGGCATATTTGGAAATTTCGATCCTAGCATACATCACCTTGAACATGAAAATTTCAAGAAGGTTATGGACATAAACGTGTATGGTGGACTATTAGGAGCGAAACATGCTGCTCGAGTGATGATTCCCAAAAAGAAAGGTTGTATTCTTTTTTCGGCGAGCGCTGCTTCGGTTCTTAATGGAAACATGCCTTACGCATATGTGGCATCAAAGCATGCTATTGTTGGGGTGGCTAAGAATTTGGCCGTCGATTTAGGGCAGTACGGTATTCGAGTTAATTGTATCTCGCCTGCGGCAGTTACTACGCCAATGAGTAAGGCTTTGTTTGCTGATGAGAATGCAGTAAAGGACTATGCATCTATGACGGCAAGCTTAAAAGGAGTTCAAGTCGGTGTTGATGACATGGCTGAAGCTGCTTTATATCTCGCTAGCGATGAGTCTAAATTCGTTAGCGGGTTGAATCTTGTGGTGGATGGAGCTGCCCACTTGAGAAACGCAGGTTCCGCTGCTGCGTCTTCTTGAAACTTTAGCCATGTTTCAGTTCTAAAATAAGGAAGAGTTTTAACTTTACCATGTATTAATGAGTAGTAATGTTAGTATTGCTCTGAATGAGAAAATAAAGATTGCGTAATTCTTTTTGTATTTGTTCTGTTTGATCACATGTACTATTAATGAAATGAAAATGAATAAGGTAGTGGTTGATGTCTTAGCCTAGTGATAGAAATTGAGTTTACAATTTTAGAATTCACAGATTCGAACCACATTCGAGGTGAGGTGGAAATTTTCTTTTATAATTTAATAGTATAAACCCAATTGCACAATTTTTTTTAAATAAATTGAAATGAAAATGAACGTTATTTTTTACAAATTTTATTCGATAAGTCAAAAAGATTATTTTATGTCAAAAGCCATATGATGGGAAATATTATTATATTGTAATCAATTGCGGAAAATAAAGTTTCCTTTACCTGTAGACAACAAATTTTATATTTGCATAGTAGACCTGATAGATACTTCCTGACCATTTCCCACTAATACTAATTATGCATCATGATGATTAAGTTAAGAATTAAAAATAGGATTAAGTCTAAATTCGTTAGCGGGTTGAATCTTGTGGTGGATGGAGCTACCCACTTGACAAGTGATTTTGTTTTTAAAGTTCAGTGTTTAAAACGTTAGGCACTAGTCGGGTAGTCGAAGATGAATCGGGGTCTAGATGGGGATTAATCGGGGCCTAGGCGGACTTAGACGCTAGTCAGTAAGGTTTAGGCGTTAGGCGTAATCAGGCGATGACTCTCAAAATATAACCTAGGCGGACTCGGGCAGAGACTTTTAAAACAGTGTTTATTTATGAGTATGTCTAAAAAATATCACTTGTCATCCTGAACTTTCAAAAATACTAGTTAGATACCCTCCTGAGTTTTTTTAAAAAAGCACTGGTTTTCCCCATCAATGTCATGTATCAGCTTCTAGTTGGATAGAAAAAAATCGAAAAATTACATTTTTGAGAAGTCAAACCAACAATATTTTTGATAATAAGAGGATAAACTACTACATTTTAAATAAATTCATGAAAGTATAAACTTTTTTAAATTAAATTAGCAAGTAACATTTTTTGGACAAGCTTCGAGATAGATGTATTAAACCTTAAAAACAAGTTTGAAAAATAATAGGTCCATCGTATTCCTTCTTACAAAATATTTTATGTCGGCCGGGCAACCAACATATTTTTATAAAATTATGTCATCAAATCAATTTTTTTTTCATTTTCAATCATATACTTCTTATTACTATAAGGTTAAATCAACAAAAACAATCAATTAGGAAAACAAAAAATTACATAAATAAGAAGATAAAAGAAACCTTAGCCTGTTTTTCTCTTTTTGACCTCTACTCAATAAACTCTCGTTGAGAAGGAAGAAGAAAATTCATAAATAACATATAATTTTTTATGCGAAGTAAATAAAAAATTATAATCACTTTACATTTAGATAATGAATAGTAAACATACCAATAAAACTCAACAAAATTAAAAACATGCAAATATAACCCAAGGTTTGGTTGAGAAGAAGAAACTCCTCCGTCTATAATAATAAAAAATCATGTGATCGTTTCAATGAGAAATTTTAAATTATAGGATCAGTTATCCTACAGTATGATTGAAGCTTTAAATCATAGGATCAGTTATCCTACAGTATGATGTGCTTAGAAGTCAATTAGGAAATTAATCATTGATGCATCCGTGAATATATTTTGTTTTATAAAATTACAAGCAAATCTATGGTTTATAAATATAAAATGCAACAGATACAAAGCCGCGATCCATCTTTGACTTCAATAATTACATTCCTCTCTCTCAATTATTTCAATATATTAGTGGAAATAATAGATGTGATTAGATGTTAATGAATACTTGAATTAAATATACCAATAAAAGCCAACAGAAATGAAAACATATGTAAAATATAATTTTTGACTTGAAATGAAAGATAAGCATAGCTGTCTCTCGTTGACCCAATAATAATATTCCTCTTTTACTGAATTATTTCAATATTATAGGTATATATTAGTGACAAGTACATATAGTTGTACCAATTTGAATGTTTCTTTGTATGTCTCTACAAATGTGACGTACGTGTGTCTATTTTTATTTTTAATATTCATATTTTCATTTTCTCTCTAACACATCTTCAGTTTCTCTCTTTAAAATGCCAAATGTCAAAATGTGAATAGAATACATACAAAGAACTTTTCAATGGTACAACAAATTTAAAAAATGTTTGGGATTAGTCCATTAAGTAGAATGCCTTGATCTCACACCAAACAGAACATGTATATTGGGAGAGTTTTCAATGGGCAGTACCCGATTTGGGTATTCATTAGAATCTATAAGTTGTAATTCAGTTGGCAACACACTCTTTATGTCACGTAATAAGTATAGTTTCAATTCTAAGTTGTGTTTAAAATTAGCGAAGTGGTTGCTTGGTCGATTCCTTTCTATCTTGACGCAACCAGAAAACAAAGGCTTTTCAGCTCATATTTGATTGACTTTGGGAGAGTTGATGCTCGAAATATAATGTTTTACTCTTTATAGCTAGCGATGAGTTGTTGTATGCATACAAAACATCGAAATGCATGTTGTTGGAGTAACAACGAATTTTGCAATAGATTAAGAGGAGCATGGATTCGAGTTAATTGCATATTCTAAACTTTACCATGTAGTTGTCAATACAGGAGAAATGCATTTAATTCGAATCCCGTAATTCCACAATTTAACGGAAAAATTCATTCAAAGCGAGTATAAGAACGAGGCCCTCCATACATAACTGAAACTGAAGTAGTACTTACTTTATGTAATCAATGCATGATTTGTAAAGAAAAGGTCAAATCTATATTTATTGTATATATATTATAACGGAAACAACAAAATACCTTGTACATGTGTTGAAATTAAGGAATAAAAAAGTTGCGTCTGGAAATGCAAAGTAAAACCACATAGACATATTTCATTAAGTTGTGTCATTCAGCTTGGTTCAACCAATCTTTGCAGCAACACACCTTATGCATACACAGCGTCTAAGTATGCTATTAAAGGAGCAATGAAGAACATGAAAGTAATTTATATATGAAAGCATGTTATTCGAGTTAATTGCATTTCATGACCAGGACAAGTCATAGTTGCTTCTAAGGTTATTGAGATATGTGCAAGAGATTCAATGTGCCTTCATTGAGGATAAATTGACTCAATTTATTTCCTGCTAAAATCTCTGTTCAAATTTTGATCTGACTAAATGCAAATGTTTGGAAACAAAATAATATATGTACCATATGAATAGAAATAGTTTACACCATTGCTAGATAATATACTGTTTTGTAGATGCTAATTACTACAAGTGAAATTCACTTACTATTCTAACTACATTCACTACAATAAACATTAAATTTAAAAATGAATGAAACCCAAAATGGTGATGGCAGCAAAAAGTTGCAGAATGAGTCATTTAACAAGTACTGCATGATTACATAAAGAAAAAACAGACCATAATTTTCTCGGCTACTGCAACCTTTTAGGTGAAACTAAACTCAGGTAAATTTCATTCCGGGAATGCAGAAAACAAATTCACTCAAATACGGATTCACCAAAAAAAACATTGAAATCCTCATCAGATACAAAAAAAAAATGGTAAACAGAGAGACTCGTAGAAAAGGAAAATAACAATGAATGCTTTCCTAATTTAAAAATGCAGTCAATTAGGGATTATGCCATTGCATGGAACTCCAATTCTGACGCAATCGCAAAAATAATGAAAATAAGTTGAAAACTAAATATATGTTTTTATATTCAAATGTTTACTTTCTTTTGTTAAAAGCCATTTAACAGAAAATTTTAATTCATTTCATTTCTAACATACCGAATGAAACAAAAATATTAGTGATTTACGTTTTATTTCTAAATTTTATATTTAAATATTATGTATCTATTAAATAATCATATATCAACTTTCTTGTATTCACAAATTACAATGGTTGATGTTAAAATATATAAAATAAAATTTATATCTCAACTTGAAGAAGAGTCTCGAATTCTTATAAAATACGGGTTAATATATAGTCTAATTAAACACTACCAATTATATATTAATGAAAGTTGAATATGTAAAAAGATTTGAAAAAATTGTACCCTTTAAATTTTTAGTTGGTTTGAAAAACTTAATTGAGTAAAAAAAACTTTACGTTTACATTAATTGCAAAAGAAAATCATGCAACATGTTCATCATGTGGCTCGAGTTAGACCTCTGTAGACATGGAAAGATTCTCAAAATTCTTGTAGGTCATGACATTCAACACAACTTGATATAATTCATATAAGATGAAATGCATATTTTGTCCCCCAAACTTGCACTTTTTATTATATGACATCCTCAATTTTGAAAAATCTGTGTCAACTATTTAAACTAGGTAAAAATGCATTTGTGAGCAACACTCCCCCAGTGCCGCACGTATCACTTTCCGATTGAAAAGAGAAAAATAAAATTTGACATTTTGTAAAACTCAAATCAATCACATGATGACACATGATATTGAAGGTGGATTTGTGATTATACTTTTACCAAATTTAGAGAACTAGCAAGAGCTTTTAAAATTGAGGACAACAAATGATAAAAAGTATCAAGTTCAGAATTTAGTACGCAACTATGCATTTACCCTTAATAAAAGTTCGTTGCCAACATAAAAAAATTAAATCAGTTGTTAAAATCAACATAATTCTAGCTTTGAATCTCAAATTCTACTAGAAACACTTACAAACCGAATGATATAAATCATCTAAGTCCAAAAAGAATCAAACGATCCGAATCAAAATGTTTGTCAAAACATATTTAATAATCATAGTTAATATTAGTCTTTTAAAAAACGCTAGATGCTAGTTGAACTGACAGGAGCCTTCAGAGGTCGAGGCGGAGATTAATTGAAATCTAGGCAGGACTTAGGTGCTAGTCGATGGAATTTAAACATTAGGTACAGTCGACCGATAACTCTTAAAATAAGCTCCCATGTACTTAAGCCAGGATTTTTAAAATATAGTGGTTAACATTACAACATTAATAAAATCCAGCATTCCAAATTCTAGAACTTGCTTTTTTAGAATTTAATTATTTGTTTATTAAAACTGAAAGGAAACGTAGTTTTACAGTTAAATTTCTAACCAAAAATTGTATGGTCCTTCAGCATTTTTTACATTAAAAAATGGTTATATCATTTACTTGGACCGAAAGAAGAAAGTCCATTAATCAACTTAGTCAGGCGGCTAAAATTTTTGAGGTTTTAAGTGATGATTAATCGAGGATTAATATGGATCTAGGAGGAAATTAGGAGGATTAATATTTTAAAATATTTAATATTAATGAATTAAAGTAATACATTTAATTAATGCATAAATTTTTATGTAATAAAATTAAAAACTCACGTAGTAAGATTTCTTTAGGCTTTGGCGATATTTTTTTAGTCTTTTGTGACATTTTTCTAGGTTTTTGTAACGTTTTTCTGATCTTTGATAACAATTTTCTGAATTTTGACGATATTTTCCGCCTTGACCGTCCAATTATATAAAATTTGGGGTAGTGTTTCAAAAAACCCCGTCTAAGGGCCGCCTCAACCGTCTTTTAAAACAGAGAATACGAAACTAATAAAGGGTGGAAGGTTGCAAAACTAGTTCCTTATGAATTAGTCACTCTAACTAATAAATTTTAACAAAATTCACAGATGTATTAACATAATAAAAATGTTATTAATAAAGTGTAAACAGATTTTAAAAATAATATCAATAGCCATAACTGAAAAGAGAAATTGAGAATTAATATTTTTTCAATTGTATATTAGAGTTACTATCAGCCTCCAACTTAATAAATTGCATTATTAGATTTGGACTAATTCTTTGAATATCCGAAATCCATCAACCAATACTTTTAATTCTTTTCCTATAACTCCTAACAAAGATTCAGGCAATTTGACGTATCAAAAACAATAACAGACAGGGTATTGTTTATTCCCAAAAATGCATACCCTAATGACTCGTTGCTTCAATTTTATTAAAGGTGTGTAAAAATAGAAGGTGGTGACCCCTCTTGGTAAAATAAGTACAGAGCGGCTTTCCGTATAAAAACCCAGAAACAACTATGCCTCCGACACATCGACCCTTTGCAAATAACGTAGTTCCCTCGTACAATCAATATCCTGAGTGCTTAATTTATTTGTAATTTTCACCAAATGATTAATTTTATCCTTCAATATTAACCAGCACCTTGCAACAAACTTATCAAGCCATAACCAATGTCCATATGAATTACGAATAATAAATTGAACTCATGACCCAAAAAAATTTGGGCATAAAGAACTTTAATCAATTATGCATTTTACCCAATTTAAACAACTAAAATTAAATCTCAATAATTAATCTCAATTTTATCAACTTGAAAATCTAAATCCGAACATTAGACATTAACTTAGATTTCTTTTTTTTTTTTATCTTTTCATTCCTTTTTTTTTTTGTGTGTAATAAAGGTGATTTCTTTTAACCAGCGAAATCTTGTATATCTTATTGGGTCAAATACTCCTATAATTATACTTAGTTTAATTTATAAGTTAACAGGTTTATGTCAAGGAAGGGCTCGTCATCCCAACTAGGTTGGCATCACAAACAACTTCCAAAACATAAAACCCGAGAAAATAATATTATTGAAAAATTAATACAACTGCAATAGTAGCGTCATAGGGTTTACAAACAAATCTAAGATTAAAAAGGAGATTTACTTCTTACATTTGAAAATAAACCAAGTGTGGTAAATTCACATGAATAAAATATCTTTGGAAAGTGAGGCTTCTCGAAAAATAATCTTTATCCTGCGCTTCCAAACCCAACTTAAAATAAAATTATACTTAGTTAATTGGTTTAATTGTGTTGAAATCCAATGTATACCATTTATATATCACTTATCATTTTGTTTATTTCCATTGTGAATTGTTTATTTCTATAACAGGATAATGTGACGCCTAGAACTGCTTGAAGACATACTTTAAACAGAAAATTAACTTCTTACTTGTGGCTAACTACTTGCTAACAATAAAATCAAACTTAAATGAACTTCAATGTCATGGATTTTGCAATTTAAATCATTGTAAACAAATAAAAAAATAGATAAGTTTCCCTTTCTAAAATTTGTTAGCTCCGTCGGATGTTGTCTAGGTAAATACTAAAGAGTATCTCATTCATGTTTTAATAAAATGGGACGTAGATGAGTGTGTATTTATTTATATCGAGAAAGCGGGTTTATAAAGAATGTTCGTGAACGATCTTTATAAAAGAAACTTTAATTTCGAAATGGTCGTACTTTAGCAATTTTTGATTTATTTCCATCTGAAACAAACTAATGATCAATAATCATGGAGAATTTGAATACTTCCGTTGTGTTAAGATTACTATAATTTAGTTGTATATAAAAGTGCCCTATCAAAATGAATGATTCTTATAATTGAAAAATACTTGTAATGTAAAAACATATTTACCACGAAGGTAATGACGCATTGATTGTCTTTATCACAGGAAAAAATAAATTTCAAAAACAAGTCTATGTCGTTTTCCTCATTTTCAAAAATTTTTTTCAAAATGAAGTATGACATTTCAAAGTTATCAAATCAGGGGATTTTTTACTAACAATGCTCAATTCAGCTGACATAGCAAAGGAACATTTTTATGTCTATGTTTGATTAGCTCTAATTCCGGGAGTCTTTTGTTGTATTTCTTAATTTGGGTTGAGGTTTTGTATTTAATCTATGTGTTTCCATGTTAGATTTAATATATGTAATCGTGTTGAAATGAATCAATTGTGTTGCTTGCTTGTTGGCTGATTTCGTATCCAACTGCTCACTAAAATTGGGGTTTTATGAGGCAATTGAGATGTGAATTGTTTTATGAGTCAATTGATGGAGACAAATTGAACTCACAGAAGAAATGAATGTAAGTAAAGGAATCAATATCTTGATTGAACGAGCAACAAGATGATATAATGATAATTTTTTTTTCTGATGTGTTGATGGCTGTTGTGGCGGTGAAGGGGAAGGAGAAGGGACGGTGGTTATGGTTATGGTGGACTGAAAAGTTGATTGGAATTGTTGAAGGTTGGAAGAATGACACTAAAAGAGAATGATCATTTTGCAAATAGCAAAATCATAAAGAAATGCTAATTTATTTCAATCACGTACACAAAACGTGTAGCATTAAATATAATGTTTGTAGCTTTCTTTTCTTGATTAGTTTATTTCCCCCATATGTTATTTGCCTATAAAATACATCTAGATATTAACTTTTTTCTCATATGACAAACATATACATCTCTGCCTTTCCAAGCTTAATTAAGACCACACAATAGCTGAATTTTCCTTCTTTTCTACTTTCTCAAAGAGTTAACTAACAACAAATTGTTGATTCTCTTTTATCGTATTTATGTTTACAAAATTTAGAAAAAAAAAAATTTGTATGTGAAGGTTGCAAGGCAAGGTAGCGTTGATAATAGGTGGTGCGAGTGGAACGCGAGAGCATAGTTAGACTCTTTGCCCGTCACGGTGCTAAGGTCATCATTGCAGATGTACATTCCGAGCTGGGAAAACAAGTAGCCGACCAAATTCAAATGGATACTAAAGAAACGGCTTCTTATGTCCATTGCGATGTTACCAAAGAAAGCGACGTGGAAAACTTGGTGAATACGGTCATTTCATTACATGGAAAATTTGATATTATGTTCAATAATGCCGGAATATGTGAAAATTTCGATCCTAGCATGTAACACCTTGAACATGAAAATTTCAAGAAGTTTATGGACATAAACGTATATGGCAGACTATCAGGAGCGAAACATGCTGCTTGAGTGATTGTTCCCAAAAAGAAAGGTTGTGTTCTTTTTTCGGAAAGTACCGTTTCAATTCTTAATGGAAACATGTCTTATGCATATGTCAAGGCGCTAAGATGAGCGACCACTCAGGTCCCAAGTTTCATGGAGACCTCAAAATTCTAATGCAATCCAGTATAGATGGTTGGAGCGTGTGTCCTCCCCTTAGAAGCCTGGGTTGGAATCCCAAAGTTGTTAATTTTTAATTTCTCTATTTCCTTTTCTCTTTTTCTTTAAAATTTTTATTATATAAGTGTGCTTGCTAGGCCTAACAAATTCATTCACAATATTTCAAATAATATTTCTTTTAAAATATGTTAAATTTCTCCTTATTATACTAAAGAATTTTTTTTATCTTAAAGAACTATATTAAAGACTTTTTAAAAAAAATTATAATTATAACTTAATTATCTTTATTTTCATAAAAATTTTAATATTAACATTTAAATACTTTTTATAATCAAATAAAATCTATTTTTTAATAAAGATTATTAATATAGAAAAAATAAATTCTTAACTTGTAAATTAGTTTTCATGATCAGTTTTATAACTGTATTTTAAAAAAAATATTATCTTGTATAAGTGTTATTTTTCAACTCTTTTAAAAATAAATGTTATCAAGAGTTTTATAATTATTATTTTACTTTTAGTTGGAACAATTTAACATTATTAACTTTTTAAATAATTTTATTTTCAATTTCCAATTAGTTTAAACCAATAAAATATTTTATTGAGTTTTACTAAATATATAATTGTTTTCTCAAAACCAAACAATTATTGTAATACATTTCATTTCATTTTCTAATTTTAATTTCTTTTTTAAAACTTAGGGTCGCATATTGAATATAATAATTCGATATATATTTTTCAAATGATAGTATTGTAATCCTAATACTTAATACGTATTTATCAAAGTTTATTAAAAATTTTGTTGTGTATGATTTTTGTCTAAATATTAAATTTATTGTTGAAATTTTTTGCACATACTTTCATTCTATGAGGGTTCATTTATAATTTTTTGCTCATGGACAACCTGATAATCTTTGAGACGGCCTTGCATATGTAGCATCAAAGCATGCCATTGTTGGGGTGGCGAAGAATTTGGCCGTCGATTTAGGACAGCAAGGTATTCGAGTTAATTGTATCTTACCTGCGGTAGTTACTACGCCATTGAGTAAGGCTTTGTTTGCTGATGAGAATGTTGTGAAGGACTATGCATCTATGACGGCGAGCTTAAAAGGAGTTCAAGTCAGTGTTGATGACATGGCCAATGCTGCTTTATATCTCGCTAGCTATGAGTCTAAATTCATTAGCGGGTTGAATCTTGTGGTGGATGAAGCTGCCAACCTGAGAAACGCCGGTTCGGCGGCCGCTTCTTCTTGAATTTTAAGTCATATATCAGTTCAAAAATAAGTAGAGTTTTAACTCTATATTGTGTAATAGTATTAGTATTCTTGAGAAAATAAAGATTTGCTTATTTCTCTGCCTTTGTTGAAGTCTTATTTTACGACTGTTAATGGGATTTTACATTTATATTTTGATTGGGTTGGGAATGTGGAACATAGACGTATTTTTTAGCTTTTTTGACATCAAACATAGTTGCAACGGTTCTTGGATTAATTTTAGTTATTTTAGAGAAAAAGAATTGTCTGAATAATAAAAGCAATTATCATTAACAGCTAACGCTACAACAACCGTAACAATAAACAATAATAACTACACCAAACGGAGCATGCAAGAGTTTCAAGCGTAATATTTTCACCTTTTGGAACTTTTCTTTGTGGTGAAAGACATACAATTATTTAAGAAAGAGGAATTCATCCAACTAGTCTGCAAATCTAAGGTAAAGAAAGATCATCTGGGACCATAAATCCTAACTAATTATACTTGCGTGTATATATTAAATCAAAGTTTTAAAATCATGTCAAATGGTTATAAGTTGAGAGATTAGCAAATTAAATCATTTGTATTCAATAAACATGCTCTGTTTTAAGTTTAACTCTAACAAGCACAATGCACCTAAAGAGATGGACGATGCAGTGAACAAGCGAAAGCTCGATATGATGTACAATTACACAGGCACATTTGGAAATTATGAACATAAAGATAGATGAATTCGAATACAAAAATTTCAAGGTCATGGACTTCAATACATAAGGTGGACTTGAGTGATGGTACCTGAGAAGAAGGTTGTATTTCTTTTACAGCAAGTTGTGCTGTAAAAACATGGCAGCAGATTTAGGAAAGCAGGATGGTATTCTCAATTTATTTTGCTGTTAAAATCTCTATTTAAATTTTACTCCAAATCAAACTAAAATTTATACCATATGAATAAAAGTAATATACTCCATAGCTAGATGATACTGCAGTAGTAAAGGCTAATCACTGCAAATGAATTTCATTTACTATCCTTAAGCAAATTCACTGCTACAATCACACATTTTCAAAAAAAAAAATGAATGACCCCAAAATTAGTGATTGCTTCAATAAGTTGCAAAACGAGTCTTACACTATTACGTGAAATAAAACATAACTACTTTTCTCAGCTACTGCAACCTAGTAGGTGAAACTAAACTCTCAACATATGGAGATGTAAAAATGTGCAGATAATTCTCCTCCTCGTCATCATAGTCAACTTCACGCACATTATAGCTCCCATCTTTTGCATCAACAATTGCAAGCCCATTTTCATCGCACATTAGTAATTCACCCTTCAACGTAAAGCAATAATCCAAGGGCGACAAACAAGGACACGAAATTTTGAAAATTTTGCTCCATGCACTATTCATCCCACAGTAATCCTGTAAGACCCAAAATTCTTCCTCACCTTCGAGGTTGCGAAATGCAATTCCTAAAGAGTCCTTGTAATTCAATGGAATCACGAATCTATCACTCGGTGAAGGAAGATTCAAGTAATGCAAACTTTCTTCTACCAAGTCAAAATATACAATAAAAAACGTATCATCGTCAAATTCATAATCATCATCATCATCAACATCATATTCAATTATATATTCCGTATAGCGATAATATGCTCCAAGCCAGTGGAGACGGTTCTTCGTATAAATCATTTTTGTATTTTCAATCTGATAATCCATGGTTTTGGTTATTCTCAAGGATCTCCACGAATCCCTTTTAAGTGAAAAAAGTGGAACTTCTATGTATGCACAGGGAGTTTCATCGACAGAATAAAAAGGCACACAAACAATCTTGTAATCATCAGTGCGTGGATCGTAACCCAGTGCACAATTTCCGGAAAAACACGAGACATCTATTACCTTATACTCTGTTGGAAGCGATGGATTCCATAAGACAACAGTAAAAGAAGGCTCCATCTGGAAACATATTAATCCATCACACGAGTTATGAGCAAACGTAGAAATCTTTTCTACGGTTCCAGCGAGATTCTTGGTAGGAAAATCGAATTCTTTGGCATGCATAACCCCATCAGCATCTTCTTTAAACAAAATAGCATCAAGAATACCAAGAAGATTCTTGTGCTGGTTGTAGCGGGCAGCATGAGCTCGCTTTAGATGATCTCTTACGAACATAGTACTGTTTATAATGGAATACCACGACTTGCAGACTGTCTTAAATTTCAAAAGAGACTTAACAGGCAATCTCAACAGAATTTCCGTCACTATATCCTCAGAAAATACCACCATTGCCACTTTTTTCCCACTATTTCCTCCTCCATCCGTCATTTCTAGTGAAAAAAAAAAAAGCATTTCAAGTTAAATGTGATTCTGTTATTATCATATCCCAGGACAAAATTCTCTTGGAGAGCATGCTACTTAAAAATAATACAATTTAATCTTCCCTACAGTAGTAAGTAGAAAAAAGAGAACGGAATTAAACATTGAAATCACCATCAGATACAAAAATGGTCAAGTATATTTCAGACTCATAGAAAACATAAGCAATCACATGTAAAATTCATGGCTAAAATGAAGAAAAATCATGCCTACAAGTACTGATTCACTAAAATAAACATCGAAATCGTCATAAGATAGAAAAATGGGAAACAGAGACACTCATAAAAAGCGAAATTCAGGATGAAGGAAGTCTAAATTAACAAATGCAACCAATCAGGGATTTTGAAACTACAGATTTGACTCGCACAAATAATATCGAAGTGTTGAGGAAGGAAAACCATACCTTGAGGTAGGGAACAGAATCAAGCGGATAGCGGATAATGAAGTAAGTGTTTCGGTCAATCGGAGAAAAGGCTGAGAAACAATTAAGAGGACGAAAAAAATCAAGAGGGGAAACCCTAGATATCCTTTCCCCCCTTTTCTTTCTTTTCTGATTGTTCAGAGCCGTTGCCTCCCATGCCATGTCAATTCAGTATGGTCTAGTCTAGTCTAGTCTAGTCCGATTCAAATTACAGGATTCTGTAAATTTGATGCATTTTTCAAATTTCAGTCAATTAGATTTAATTTGACCGTAGATTTCTTTAGAACCTTGGTTGAAAATAATAGAAAGTGAATCAAATTTATAAATATATTATTTCTCAAATTTAAAAAAATTCATATCCCTGATTATAAATTTATATAAAACAAGTTTTTTCATTGAGTTTTATTCAATTTTTAATAATTAGAAAGAACGATCTTATTTAAAACCAGTTAGATTCAAACTTAGAAATCTCTATTTTTGTAAACGATTCAAAATAAGGTTGTGTGGTTCAACCAAAGCTCAAATCCATTTATCTATATAGGATTTTACAGCATTACAAGAAAAAAGCAAAATAATTTAAATCTATGGTACAGTGTAATTTTACTAATCTCGCATTTCAAGTTTTGATTTTTCATAAAACGTTAATTTAAGTTTTGATTTTTCGAAAGGGTAAATAATTATAAACTCTCTGATATTTGCACTAATACACTACTGTCTCTCTGTATTTTGTCATTACAACTTAAAATTCCCTGTAATTTACTTCCATCCAACTAGTACATCCTTCCATTAGATTTTATAATTTCCATCCATTTTACTTGTGTATTGACAAAATTGTTCATTTTCACATCTAACTTATTTAGTTGCTTTCATCTTTCATCTTTAGACTTTTTAATTTTATTGTTTTATTTTATGGCATACTTTGACCATCCACCACCATGTAGCTCTCGGCTAATTACGATAGCTGAAAATAAAAAAAAAATCAATAGACATAAAAGTTGTTATAGTTGAACTATGGCAGAACTGATAAAATATAACAATAATATAACCTACGGTTTTTGAAAATTTATTTCTAATTTAACTCAATGACAATAGAAAATCGCGTGCAATAAAATTGGAGAAAAAGGGGAGTTTTCAAATAAGATTTTATCATTCTTAAAATTTTCTATTTTAATGGTGCTGTTAAAAGAAATTGAAAAGCTTGTTCTGCCTCTGGAATTTGATCCTGAATAATGTTACTGGATATGAATAGTAACAAAATATAGTTGGGTTAATATTTAAATCCTAAAATGTAGTTGTTTTAACTAAGAAATAAATGACAAAAAAAATTCTGGTTCTTAATTGTACAAGAACCGAAACTTTTTCTGTCATTTTTTAAAAAAAAAAATTTTTTTTATTTTTTTTATTAAAAGTGTAAGAACCAAAACATAAAGTTTCGGTTCTTACACTTTGCTGCAACCGAGGCAGACGAAATCTGCCACGGTTGCAGCATGTCAAAGAACCGAAACATAAAGTTTCAGTTCTTTGACATTTTTATTTTTTTTTTACTTTTTTTTATTTATTTTATATTGTTGTGTAAGAATTGAAACATATTGTTTCGGTTCTTACACTATAAAACACCTCAGCAAGCACAGATTATCTACATTCATTTTTTCCAAACTCATTACTCACCTCTCCTTTTATTTTCTCTCTAGTTCCACTGCATCATTTGCACACTCTACTCTTATTTCTAATTAAGTGTATCAGGTAAAAAAATGTAACTTCAATTTCTTTGTCTATTTAGTTAATAATGAGTAAAATCTAAGTTCGTGATATTTTTATACAGGTTTTGGTTCAAACATACATCTAAAGGTATGTAACTAAAATTCAAAATCTTAATTTTGTTATTTTCTTTATCT
>CATIWQ010461045.1:0-18052 GCA_949673415.1 Euphorbia schlechtendalii | reverse complement strand
AGAACCGAGTATGTTAAATTAATCTAGTGAACGTAATATCTTTGATGACCTTGCATGATTTCTTTGCTATACTTGTTCGTAGGGAATATCTATATACTTTTATCTTTTCTAATCTTTCATGCATTTGTCTATCCATCCATCTTTCCAATCCTACTCAATTAAATAATCTATTTTATTTTTCTTTTATTCCATTCCTCTATTTGATCTTTAGAATTAGTCCTTCCCTGTGGGATCGATATCTTTTAAAACTACATCGCAACTGTATACTTGTAGTTATCATCATTTTTCTATTTGATAAGAGGTACTGAACAAGTTCTTGGCGTCATTGATATTTAGCTAAACTCTTTGCGTAAAAGTTATTAAACTTATCAGTAGAAAAGTTGCGAAGAAGTTTTTGGCACCGTTGCCGGGGATAAGTCTTTCGGAACCAGTATAGCCAAAAACTCACGATCATGTACCTTGGAAATCAAAGTTCTTAATCCTCATGTATCTCTCAACTTCTTCTTCTCCATAGATCGGAAAAGGACATCCATACTTGGTTTTTTGATTGACCAATTTATTCTTTCCCTTAGTTGCTACTGATTTCTTTGGAGCCATTGAAATTTAATTCAAGAATAAAGAAAGGTTTGTGTTTTGATTTGGTAAAAACAGAGAAAATTTGCTTTGCAAGAGATTGAAGTTGTGAAAAAGAGTGATTGATTTGTGAAAATCAACTAGTAAAATAGTTACATATATATAGGAAATAGGGTATGTTACTTTTTCAATGGATATATATCTAATATAACCATTAGAAAAAGAGATGTTACAATAATAACTGCTGTGAAATCGTGAATATCGCGATCACGAAGGATCATCGCGATCATGACTTTCACTTAGACAGAAACAGAATGTTTTGACAACTCCATTCATGAGAGTGAAATAGGTCGTGAGCGCGAGATGTTAGAATCCAAAAACTTTTCTTTTATTTTAAAACAACACTAACTTAAAAACACACACAAAAACACAATAAAAATATACTATACACACACACACACACACACACACTATTTTCCAATAGAAATGCTGGCCTACTTCCACACCAGATATATCATATAACCCTTTTAGTATGTTGATGGAACATGAAAGAACATTCATACTACCCCCTGAAAGAAAGAAAAATTTAAAAGGAATTATTTTGATTCAACCATCATTTTTTTATTTGCCTACTCAAATTGTATATTTTAGATAGCAAAAAATAGCATAATATAGCTAGTTCTTTTTATCTCTTTTGCACGATTGACAAATAGTATATATATATATATATATATAAGAGATTTAAGTGCCAATGCAGTTTCCCAACTGCTTGACTTCATATTTATGGATGAAATTAAACTTGAAAACTTCTTGAATGCAAGCATCGATCAAGTCAAGTTTCATGCATATGTCTTCATCAATTAGATATTTATATTATCCATATTAAATTCAATAGTATCGTCACCTATCCTTAACTTGATTTTTCCTTCCAACACATCTATCAATGCTTTGCCAGTATGCATAAAAGGTCTTCCTAATATTATAGGATAGTTTTCATCATATGCAAAATCTAGCACAACAAAGTCTGTTGGAAACACAAACTTATCCACTTTAACTAGCACATTTTCTATTATGCCATATGGATGTTTAATAAACTGGTCGACCAATTGCAAGACCATATTTGTCCTTTTAACTTCATCATTAAGCTTCAACTCTTTGAAGATCGATAAAGGCATAAGATTAATACTAGCCCCAAGATCACATAAACATTTTGGAAAGGAAATGTTTCCAAGTTTACACGGTATTGTGAAACTTCTTGGATCTTTAAGTTTAGTGGGCATTGTAGCAGTTATAATTTTGCTACAATCTTCAATTAAAGATACTTTCGATATTCCTTTTAAACTATGCTTACGAAATGAAAGTTCTTTAATACACTTACCATAGTTTGGAATTTGTGTAATGGCTTCAACGAACGAAAGATTGATTTTTAGACCATTAAGTTTGTTGATGAACTCGATGAATTGCTTAACCTCATTCTTTTTCTTCATCTTTTGTGGAAATGGTGGTTGAGGGGGATTAACCTTTCTGGGATTAAGTTGTTCATCCACTCTTGCTTTATTATTATATTTACTCGGATAATCATCCGGCACTTCAACAACATCATTAGCAAGCATCCCCGAAGGATTTAATTTATCTAGTAATTTACCACTACGAAGGGCTATATCATGCACATTTACTTAGGATTTCCTTCTGTGTTACTAGGTAAATGGACTTTTCCTCTAGATGAAATAGCACTCGCTAATTGACCAAGTTGTATCTCAAATTATAAATAGAATATGATTGATTCATAAACATCTGATCCATCTTATTCTCTAACTTTTTGTAACATTCCTCAGTCTCTGATTGCTTATTACAAACTCCTTCCAGAAATTTATCTATCTTACTTGCCAACTATCCTATTTTATAAGTACTCTCATAATTCTTTTGTTGATTATCACCATACTACCAATTAGAACTCCTATAATTATTTCCATTATTGCCATAAGAATTCCCTATTCCCTTAACTTTGAACATAACTTAATTGCTCCCCTACACATGGGTTAAAGTTACACTCAAAAGTAGTGTGTCCAATTTATCCACAATTTTCACATGTCAAAGGGTTACTCTTACTTATATGCATATTATCTATCTTATGAGATAATGCAGATATTTGTGCTTGCATAACAGAATTAGGGTCTAATTCATTGACCTTTTTAACTAAACTAGAAGATGTAGATGCAGCATGCAAATGAGTAGGATTAGTAGTACTTATTGTGCTCCCTCCACTAGCCACATACTTATTTGCCATATCTTCCAAAAGATCAAAGGCTTCTTGACTAGTCTTCTTCATAAGAGATCCCTCAGCCATAGCATCAATCGCTCCTCTTGTTGCATGATTTATTCCATTATAGAAAGTTTGCAGAATCACATTCTAGGGTAAACCATGATGAGGACAAACTCGTTGAAGTTCCTTATAACGTTCCCATGCTTCGTACAAGGATTCACTATCTTTCTGAGTAAAGGAAGTGATTTTTTCAATGAGTCTTGCGGTTTTGGCTAAAGGAAAGTTTTAGTCAGAAAGGCTTGGGCTAATTGATTCCAAGGGGTGATTGAATTGGGGGTAATGAATTTAACCAAACTTTCACTTTGTTATGGAGCGTAAATGGAACATTCGGCATTTTGAAAGTATCACAGACTTCTACAAAATTTGAAATGTGAGCATTCGAATTTTCATTGGGTAGACCATAGTATTGCACATTATTGCTGATCATTTGAAGCAATGCTTGCTTGATTTCAAAGTGATTTACGTTAATTGGTGGTCTAACAATTCCTTTATTATTACTGTAGATGGTCGAAATGACATAATTCATGAGCCTTGGTTGAGGCTGATCATGATTTGATTGATCTTCATCAGTTATCCTTTTTCTTTGTCTCTTATTTATCTATTTTCTACTCTTACCAGATCATTCTATTTCTGATTCGAAAGACGCCAAAATTTTTCCCAAACTATGGGTACTTGGCATGCACTCGCTAGAAAGAAAACTCAATAAATAAGTAAGAAAAATATGTTAAAAACAAAACATAAATAGTAAAAACAAAAAACAAAAATAAATAAATCTAATTGACACATAAATATAATTTCCCATTCTCCGGTAATTTGATCTCTAGAATGCACTTGCCATCCCTTGCAACGGTGCCAAAAACTTGTTCGCCACTTTTCTATTGATAATATAAAAGTTTAAAATACGAATAGGTGTTGTCAGTACTACTTATCAAATAGAAAAATGATGATAACTACAAGTATACAATTGAGATGTAGTTTTAAAAGATATCGATCCCACCGAGAAGGAATTCAGTTCTAAGGATCAACTAGAGTTATGGAACAAAAGAAAATAAAATAATTTGAAGGTTTTGAAAGGCAAACTAATGAATGGACAAATGCATGAATAGATTAGAGAAGATGCAAAGCATATAGATATTCCCTAAGAACAAGTATAGTGGAGTAAAATATGCAAAATAATCAAGAATGTTTTATGCACTAGATAACTTCAACAAACTCGTTTCTAAATGCCCAAATATCCTATAATTCACCGTAAAGCAACACATGAATTGATTTTTCTAAATCTAGGGTAAACGAATTATGAAACTTATAAAAACCTGGATAACAATAATATTATGCTTAGTACAGGCCGCTATCACATAGCCATATTTAGCAAGTTACCACTCCAAAAATGTTGGCTCACTAAACAGCGTTATAATCACATATCCAATGATAATACACAATCTTGTTAACCCCAAAACTTCTCTTAAAGTTAACTTGAAAGCATATAACTTCATTAATATAAGTGATGCAAGATGAAATACTCATTATGACACATAGACATATCATAAACTTCGAATTAGAAAGTATAAGTAGAAAACAAAGCAAAGTTGTAAGGTATGCAAGTTAAAGGTAAAGTTGATCAAACCGTATCCACTCTTTAATGGGAGTCGTCAATTCCCAAAATTCCAACGTCTACTTTGAATTCGGTCTCGACTCGTACAGAACCTCCGTTAGGATGCTATTCCTTGTGAATATTGAACAAATGAATGTTGAAGAAAATAAACTTTTATTGATAAGTGCTTTGCAATTACACTGATACAACAATCACTCTAATTTGTGGAGAAATCTAGAGATTGAAATAAGAGTTGAATCACTTATACATTTCTCTCTAACACTTTGAACTTAACGAAATTCTATATAACTTTCACTCTTTATCTATCATATATCATACCATCTGCTGCTCCCCATGCATGAAATGGTTGATTTGAACCTCTATTTATAGAGTGTGAAAGGTTGCGTTTATCCAAACGAATAGTCATGTCCATTGGTGAAGGGTTACATCATCTTCAATGTGATTGGATGCAAGATTTCATCCTTATCTTCAATGGATAAGAACCTTTTCATGGTTTTATTGTCTCTAAAAGGTATCTCTTCATCTGACAGTTGATGGTGGTTGATCGTTCTTATCCGGTGGTTGGAAGTTGAGAAGAGTTTATCAAACCTGTTACGATTCGTGAGCGTGACATACATGTCACGATCATGAATGTAAGTTGGTAACTTACTATTTGTGAAGAATGATAAGTCACGATCGTGATAGATAATCACAAACTTGATTTAGCCAATCACGAGTAGGAATCACAATCGTGACATTATCGTGACTTATGCTTTTCTTCATGATTCTTTTTTGCAACTATGTCGATTTTTGACAACTTTGATCCAAAGCCAATTCCTTACATTCCATGCATCTTTTTGCACCTTTCTCATCTCTTGGCATAGAATTCAATCTTTAATCATTTCATTCCCAAGATTCACCTAGTTTCTGCACTTGCATAAAAAACAACTACATACCACGTGAAATCTTTTATATGAAGTATAAAATGACTCTAAACCACATCATTTTTTGAGTAAAAATATCAAGATAATAAGTGTAATTATACACTTATCATCATGCTTAACTTATGTCAATGGCTTTGTTAGCCCATTCGCTTTATTCTGATCCGTAGGGATGTATTCTAAGCTTATATCCTTTCTGGCTACTATCTCCTGAATGAGATGGTATTTTTTAAGTACATGTATGTTACTCTAACGAGATTGTGGTTCCTTTTCTTGAGCAATAGCCCCATTGTTATTGGAATAGACCGCTATTGGATTTACAATGGTGGACACGACACCAAGAAAATAAATCCCTTATGCTAAACACCTTGCTTTGTTACTTATGAAGTAGCTATATACTCATATTCAGTTTTTGAATCGGTAGTCGTATCCTATTTGAAACTTTTCTAAACAATTGCCACTCCATTTAACATAAACACATATCTTAATTGGGACTCGTAATTGTCCCTGCTAGACTAAAAACTCACATCAGTATATCCCTTCACAGGGAGATCAGTTTCTCCATCAACTAAATACATAACCGTAGTCCTTCATAAGTACTTAAGGATAATGCATGTGAGCTGTCAGGCCTAGTTCATACCATAGCATACATGATAGATCATATCGCTGAAGCATAGGGTATTTGATTCATGCACTATCTCTCATCTTCTATTCTCAGATACTCAGATTTAGAAAGGTTAAACCTTTGATACATTTAGAGATAACCATTTCTTGAGTGCATAAGGTTAAATCTAGCCAAAACCTTGTCTATGTATGTACTTTGAGAAAGACCTTGTCTATTCTCGATCAATGTTCATTTTCATCATAAGCTGAGATGGTGACACGTATCCAGGAGAGCTAAGATCGTTTATATAAGTTGAACTGTTGAAGAGAGTGGGTCACTTACTTTCTACGAATTTGAAACCTCAGAGCATTCGAACCCTAATCTTTCTCAAAATCTCTCAAATGGCAAAAACCAAGACCACTTTCAGACTCAAAAACTCCACTCCCATGAAGATTATGGTGAACATAGAAGGGAAGACTGAGAAGTTAACCCTTGAATCAGGAACTAGTCATGCGAGAGTAGAATGGGAGGGATGGCTTGGATTTTTGTCTAGTTTATAAAGTGAACTATGAAGGTCTGCTACTCAATAAGATGATGCACCGAGTTATTAAGTAGCAGCACCTCAGTTCTTTCTTGAGGATGGAGGGTCCTGCAATCACACGCCTCATTAGAGCTTTCTACACTCATCTCTACATAATAGAGGGCTTTAATGATGTTTTGTTGATGGACTTTGGAGGTAAATCTACCTTGATTTGTTCTCATCTGATAGGGAGCATTCTCAAAATGCCTAGTTTAAGCACTCAACTCTACAAATTTGGTGATGAAGACATCGTCATCATTCCCAAGGATTGGGAACTCCCAGCCAACTATGTTTCGGAGGAGATTACTGCTAGTGGGATGTCATAGGCAGTGAGGATGTGCCATGAGCTGGTTGAGAAGTTGCTGTTACCTAAAATAGGCTCGTTGACTAACTGCACTTACTTCGAGCATTATGTGGTCTACTATATCGTAGAGGGTAAAAAGCTCAATTGGCCAGTGGTGATTATTCACCACTTGACAAAGCTGACTACCGTCTATCACTATGGTTACCTCATAACTGAGATTATGAGGGCAGTGAAAGTCGACGTGGCTCAGTTTTTTGGGGAGTCAAGTGAAACAGTCTTGCCGGTGAAGAAGAGGTTTGAAATATCATATTTCAGTAGGCTGGCTCACAACCAGGTTCATGCTTAGTACACTAAGGCTTAGTAGAAGCAAAAGCTGAAGTATGTACCGATAGTATTACCTACGAACATCAGCAAGGAGGAGGAAGACCAATTCATGGTGGACTTTGAGGAGAGTGATGACTCTTGATAAGGCTTCCATCTCCAACATCTTGGAGAATGTGACTACCATCCCTTCCAAACCTGAGAAGGCTACTTCTTCTAAGGCCAAGGGGAAGAGTCTAGCCGAGTCTATTGATGCTCCTTCTCAACATCAAAGAAGGAAGATGCAAGCCAAAACCCCCACACAAAGGGAGGTGAAGGCTAGGCTGCTAGCTAAGTAAAAAGTTGAGGAAAAGGAAGTAGAGGCTAAGGCTAATGAGTCCCTACGCCAAAGGAAGCACAAGATGGTATTCTCAGATGATATTGAAGAGTAGGGCAAGGCCAAGAAGTCTAACGATGAGGACCAATTTTGGTTCAAAGCTACTAAGAACATTCGAGATGTTTTTGCCAAACTTAAGGGCACTCAATGAAAGCATTCTACCATCACAAGGCCACTACAGAAAAATGTGCAGGTGGTGAGTAGTGAGGAGGATGCTGGAGAAAACCTTACCTTGATTCTAGAGGAGTCTGATCCTTAGGACCCCAGCATCCCACTCCTACATTCACTCATGTTGAGGAGCCTTCTTCTCAGCATGAGAAACCTCAAGCTGACCCTTCCTTGGGTCAAACAGCTAACCTAGAGGTTCTGTAAAATACTATCCCTTCATCTTCTCCTGTAAATCTTCAAATCCCTTCTCTTGTAAATTCTTCTATTCCATCAAGTTCTACTTCAGTAGATCCTGAAATGCAGATAAATTCTTCTCCTTCTACCTCTGTACATTCCCCAATTCAAATCTCTTCACCTAAAAATAGCCAAGATTCTTTTCCTCCATGTCTAGTACATATTTCTTCAACCCCTTTTCCTGTACATTCTCAACCAATAACCAACTCTTCTACATTCATTGTACCTTCTATTTAACTCAAACCAACAATTTCTTCATCTGTACATGGTTCTGAACCTAAACTCATCTTCAAACCCCTTAACCTCTCTAGTTAGGGAAGTTCCTAATGTTGAGAATTACGCTCAGTAGGGAGAAGCAAGCGATCAGACTACTTAGGCAAATTTTACAACCATTGAAGCACCTGAACCTAGAAGCAAGCTAGCAATGGCTGATATAACTTTCTTGGCACAGACCCAAGAGTTAGCAAGGAAGTAATTTCCTACGCTGAAGATTGATGCTGCAGTAGGGAACATGCTACTTGCTTAAGAATTGATGGACTTGTCGTCTAGGGCCAAGGAAAAATTTCTGGAATTTGAACAACACATAAGTGTGCCTAGTGACTCTCTATACTTTGAGGAGTTTGAGAGGATCCAAGGAAGCTTGTTGGTTATTTGAAATCAATTGGAAAAAGAGAGTGCCAAGAGCCTGGTAGATAAGATGATGCTAATCCTGAATGGGTTAATGGACTCTGCAGCCCAGCTTGGGCAGCTGCTACATCTATTCCCACATCTACTATGATGGCAAATGCTATTGTAAGAAATATAAAGAGTAGCATAAACACTGCTACTGAGAAGTTGAGTCTTTTGAGTACCAACATGGCTACTCAAGTGACACAGATCCATGAGCTCGGTAAGGAGCAGGCCAAGATAAAGAGACTTATCGATTACATGATTGAGGACATCTCTAAAGAGGTTGCATCTACCAAGGACGTGAGCCACAACATCACGAAGCTGGTAGAATCTAAGTCAAGGTTCTTGCTAGTCCATGATAATTAGCAAGATGAGGTTCTCAATCTATGAAAGGATATCTAGAAGAAGTTGGACAAGGCCCCTTTCATGAACATTGACTCTCTCCATACCAAGATGAATACCCTTTAGTGAGAGGTCTTTGATCACATAACGGAGAAAGTCTCCTCATCGTACAAATTCCAAGTGACTGCAATGGGATAGATTTTTCCAGACATGCCTATATCGAGTGTGCCTCAGAGCGAGTCGCTCTGCCCTGAGACTGGAATGACAAGCCACACCAAGCTGAATGTCATCAAAACCAAGGTGGAAGATATGATGAAGAAGGTGGATTCACTTCTTAAGATGGGAGAGTTGGACAGAAAAGAGATTAACTACACCTCACGGTGTATCTCATCTATTTATCCAAAAATTCTTTACATTGAATCTCAACTGAAGATTGCACTAACAGCAATAGACTTTCATGGTCTCCTTCAGTGTTTTCAACAGTTTACAAGTCATGGTTTTGACAAGATAACTCATCTCTCGCGTTGCCACCATCTTCTTCTCAATGAGCCGAATGATCAAGACTTCCTCTCAACCAAGGGCAAGGAGCAATTATAGTAGGAGATTTCCTCAAATATAATTGGCCAGCAAGAGAGCTTCCAAGTTGTACTCGATGCGTTTAATGTCTATCTTGATCAAATTGTTCAAGGTTAGAGAGCAAAGGGGGAGAAGGTACCTGAAGATTGATAAGTGTATATTTAAATTTATAATCATGATATTTTCAATCATAAAACACTATGGTTTAAGTCATTCTATACTTTATATAAAAGATTTCACGTGGTATGTAGTTATTTTTTATGCAAATGCAGAAACTAGGTAAATCTTAGGAGTAAAATGATCAAAAGTGGAATTCCATGGAAAAAAGTGAAAAAGGTGCAAAAGGATGCGTGGAATATAAAGATTTGGCTTAGGATAGAAGTTGTAAAAGATCGACAAAGTTGCTAAGAAGAATCATGAAGAAACCTCATTTCACGATCGTGACATCTATTCACGATTGTGAGTTGTCACTCTTCATAAGTAGTAAACAGCCAATCAATGTTCATGATTAAGACATGAGATTCACGGTCATGACTTGTGATGGTTAATGGTTATCTCTTAGAAACTACCAACCACCAGATAAAAACGATCAATAGCCATCAATCGCCATCAACTACCAACTGAAAGGACACCTTTTGGAAGTCAACCAATCATGAAAAGGTGCCTTTCCATTGTGGATGAGGATGAATCTTTGCATCTAATCAAAATGAAGTGATGTAACTCTTCGCCAATGGACACTAATCTTTGTTTGGATAGACGCAACTCTTCACACTCTATAAATAGTTTTCAAAACCCACCAATTTCATGGGAATGGTGTATGGGATTATAGGTGTGGTATGTGGTATATAGTGTATACGTGCATACTTAGTTTTAGAGAGAAAATCGTTCTAAGTTAATGAGAAAATGTATAAGTGATTCGAACCTTATTTCGATTACTAGATTTCTCTACATATTTGAGCGATTGTTGTATAAGTGTAATTGCAAATCACTTATCAATAAAATTTTTTGGTCTTTAATATTCATTTATTCAATATTCACAAGGAATAGCATCCTAGTGGAGCTTCTATACGGGCCAAGACCAAATTCAAAGCTGAAGTAGGAATTGTGGGAATTGACGACTCCTATTAAAGAGTGGATACAGTTTGATCAACTTTAGCTTTCACTTGCATACCTCACAAATTTGCTTTATTTTCTACTTATACTTTCTATTTCAAAGTTTATGATAAGTCTATGTGTCATATTGTGTATTTAGTGTTGAGTCTTTTATATTAATAAAGTTATATGCTTTTGAGTTAACTTTAAGAGTGATTTTGAGGTTAACAAGATTGTGTATAATCATTGGATCTGTGATTATAATGTTGCTTAGTGAGCTAACATTTTTAGAATATTAACTTGCTAAATAAGGCTATGTAAGAGCGACCTGTACTAAGCATAGTATTATTATTATCCAGGTTAATATAATCATCTTAATTCGTTTGCACTAGACTTAGAAAAGTCATTTCATGTGTTGCTCTGTGGTGAATAATTGAATATTTGAGTGTCTAGAACTGAAGTTGTTAAAGTAGTCTAGTGTACATAATATCTTTGATGATTTTGCATGTTTTCTTTGCTATACTTGTTCGTAGGGATAATCTATACCGATTCCTTCTACACTAATCTATTTATACATTTATCTATTTATTTACCATCATATCCCAACCAACCCATCAACAATAAAATTATCTATTTTATTTTCTTTGTTTCGTTACTCTTATTGGTCTTTAGAACTAGTTCCTTCCTTGTGGGTTCGATATCTTTTAAAACTACATCGCAATTGTATACTTGTAGTTATCATCATTTTTCTATTTGATAAGTGGTATTGACAACACCTGTACTTTAAAGCCAAAATCTTGCGAACAAGTTATTAAACTTATCAGTAGAAAAGTGGCGAACAAGTTTTTGGTGCCATTGCCGGGGAAGGCTAGTGCGTTCTAGAGATCTAATTGTTGGAGATACGGTACATTTTTATATTATTTTTATTTGTTATTTCTTAAACTGCATAGATTATCAAGTCCTAACCTGGATGTGAAAAGAATATGAAATAATCATCTTGGAGGTGATACATTATATTATTATGTCTGAAATATCAATATATAGTAGAAATTATTCTATTTTTCCTATCCACGTTCGTGACTCCCATTTGTGCTCATGATTTCCATCATAAAACTTTCTATTTCTCAACTTCTATAAGTCTTGATCGCGATATATAATCACGATCACGACTAGTGTGATGACTACAACAATTTTGCAGTTATTCGATAGTTATTCCACTAACCCCTATAAAATTAATGTGTGGGTGACCATAAATCCTCACCTCTACAATCTGATTTTCTGCCTTTCAAAGAACAAATCTTTTCCGAATTTGATATTATTTCATTTCTTTCAAACTTTTCTTTCATTCACAATGGTTATCACAAACAAATCCAACTTGGTTCCACCTATAAATATCTAGGAATGGTATGAAGCTCCATTCCAGAACCACTCTATAGAAGAAGGGGATCATTATGAAGTCATAAGGGCAGCCGAGTTTAAGAGTTCCTATATTATTCATAGGAATAGCTTCACCAACCTCGGTGTATATGACAGAGTTTTGTACTACCTAAGGATTCTTAACATCGTCATCTACTTGAATATGACGCTGGGGAACACTGTAGACAACTATTTGGAAATGTTGGTCACACTGGTTCGGAAGAACTGCTTAATCTATCGCCACTATGAGAAAGATTATAAGTTAACAAGGAAAGCACTAGAAAAGTATATGGTTTTCAAAAGGATTTGCTATTATAAGATGTTTCCAGGATGGGATCCCTTACCAACTTGGAATCTCCTGACTGGCCAAACCGAGTATAAATTTGAGTCTACCTATAGTCGGTGGATTCGTGATCCATGTTTGCTCGCATTACAAAAAATTTAAGTGGAGCGTTGTTTGGCTAGTCATCATTCGACCTTGTCATTTTCGAAGAATTGTTTGTGTTGGAGGAAATTTGGGATGGCATACTAGTTGATATTTTAGGGATTATGATGGAGAAGCTCATGTCTGCCACACAAAATCTTGGAATGATAGAGTACGGATGTCGAACTATGCAAAATCTGTTGGGCTAGATTGGGAGAATGCCTTACAACACCGAAGTCTTTACTGTGAAGATGAAATTCTAGAGTTAACTACGAATGTTCTTTTCGAATGTGGGTTTCTGGTCAGATGCATTAGAGTTGATAGAATCACCTATGATTGGAAATCATGGGATGATAGGGTGGAAGTTGATAGATGTCTAGAACGGGAAATCGCAAGGGAAGAAGAACGTAGTACAACCAACCTTTCATGGAAGGTTGAATGAACTTATGGAGCACAGATCTCGATTCATAGGAAAATCGATGACATTCATACGTTGATGTTTGATGTCGAGCGAGATCCAAGGAAATCTTACTACAAGATTGACCTAATGATAGAGTCGCTTCCCCCCAATTGAATATTCATTTTTCATTTAGATTTAGGAATTCTATACAATTTGTTATTTGTTATTTGTTTTTATTTTCTTTCATATGTTCAATTGTATGTCTATCACTAATGTGTTAAATAGTAAATATGATTATTTATATTTAACATGTTTATGTGTTTCTCTTAAGTTTTTCTAGGACTAAGTATAATAATATTGAAAAGATAGAAGGAAAATTGAAAGTCGCAATAGTGACTACAGATTGCGCTTGTGACAATATGTAGTGAAACTTTCTATTTCTATAAATATGGAAGTCATGATCATGACATGGGAAGAATATAACCGTTACAAATCACGATTTGACACGAGATAGATGTCCGTTACTATCATTAACGGCTAGTTTGAAGGATAAACGACTATATTGACTATTTTGACCAATAAGAGACCTCTTGGAACTCTATAAATAGGTATGAGTTGAACCCTAGCCATCACAACCTTCTATTAAGCCTACAAAGTTCTGTAATTTTCATATCTATTCTTTTACAATCAAAAACCTTTTCTTTCAACCATCACTTCAAAACACCAATATGCCTCGTGTTAAGGAAGCTGTAAATAGGAGAGAAGTCCCAAATTACGAACAAGAGTACAATTGTCCTTTTCCAATTCGCATAAGAGAAGAAGGAAAAAGATTTAAAATTCTTAATAAGTTGGAAATAATGGGTATGATTTTTCTTAACATGGTTTTCATGGAGACTCTAGGACTCCATGAACAATGAGGATGTATCTTGCTAATTTGGGTTTAAGCCAATTTGTGGGGATGCGATTTCCACAAAATCACGATTGGATTTTAGAATGTCTAGTGACATTCGATTTTGAAGTTAAAAAAGGAAGAGGGCGATTCAATTTCGCAACCATGGGAGGCAATTCACCATCACAAGAGAGATAATGGGTGTTTGGTTTGGATGCGAAATTGTAATTCATCAAGTATGATGGACTCTTTTCAACCAAATCAATTTTGGGCAAATTTAACAGGTAAGAGAGTCTTCGACCCCAAAAATATTCCCAATAAACTTATTAAGGATGAGTGCATTCTTCTACTACACAAATACCTTTCCACTTCGGTATTTTGTCGAGTAGAAATACCAAAGTCCAAAAGAAAGATTTGTTTGTTCTTTCTTGCGCTTTGATGAATCAAAAAGTGGAATTAGTGGATATAATATGGGACATTATGAAGAAGAATTCTACAAGTATGAGAAACAAGATTGGGGCAGCCGAAATTATCCTCACAATTATATGAGGTGCAAGAAGAAAACTCCCCTATGTCCAACAACTGGGTGAGTATTTTCACTATATGGATGGGACTTACTTAAAGAATACCGGACTTCTTCAAGAGAACGATGGTGTATATTCTTTCTACTCCTACTCCAACCGCACCAAAAACTACTCTCGACTCAAGAAGATTCTTCTGTTGGACCATCTAATCTTACTGCTAGACGTCATCATGGAAACGCTCCAATGATTGAAGAAGAAGAGGCTCTAGAAGACTGGATGGTAAGCATGCAACAAAAATTAGACAATTTTCAAGTGAAACTTGGAGTAATGAAGAGGGACATGAAGATTCTAAAGAAAAGTAATAAATTGATGCTTCGAAAATTACTTTCTTTCTTTAAAAAATAAAATTGTCAATTTACTCCTAGTCCCCTGGATTCTCCTTGCCAATGAAACAAGTTTACTCTTTTCTTTACTTTTCTTTTCATATTATTAGACTAGTTGTTTGTTTTTAGATTTTCAATTGAATAAAGTCTTCCACAATGAGGACATTGTGTTCTTTAATGTGGGGGGTGTGGCGAATTGTAAATCCCGAAAATCCAAAAAGTTAAATAAAATAAAAAAACCAAAGAATTTGAAAATTTTCCTTGATTTATTGTTATTTATACATTATCCATACCTATAATATACTAACATATTGTCAAAGGTTATTATGAGTGTTAGGTATTACAAGTTTGATGTTAGTGCATATTTTGAACAACAAGTTTCGAATATACCACACGGTTGAAAGTGTGAGCATTTTAGCACAACATTTATCAATTTGGCAAGGATGAGTAGTGAGTTACATTCAAAAGTAACATTCCAAGTAAGTTTGATATATATTTTAATGTAACATGAATTAGTATAAGTTATATAGTTTTAGTTTAATGCTACCGATAAGTTTAAGTGGAGTAATATCTAGTAGTGTTCTTAATATGAGTTTTATATGCAAATCTCAAATACGTCCTATAAGTATTGAGTGTGTTTAAAGTGTTGGGAAACTATAGCCTTAATACTTTGAAATTGATCAATAAAGGATGAGGGTATTAAGAGTGAAAAATCAAAAGAAAGAGAGGATAACCAATGAGTTATGCAAAAGGTAAGGAATGGTACGGAGCAGAAACTACAACCATTCAATGAGTGAAAAAAGAAAAAGAAAAAAAATGAGAGAAAGAGGTATGGAGCATAAAATGCAACCACTAAAAAGGGGGAGAGTGGTATGGAGCATAAAATGCAACCACTAAGAGTGTTTTTAGCATCCTATGTTACCCAAAAATGCCTTGAGATCAAACTTTCCAAAGTGTGCTCATTTTTTCCTTTATACTTTATACTGCACTTGAGAGAAGGTAATATTCGTTTATGCATATAACACTTATGTGAAGATGCAATTCGGATGACTCTCCATTAAGAGCAAAGGTATGCAACTAAACTATATAAATTGCACATTACTAATTTGTGGGAAATTTCAAAGACTTTACTTGAATCTTATGCAACGTGGAATGTGGTACTCACTACAATAGTCTTTCGCCAAATAAGGTACGAACTTGAATACTATTCTTTACACTTCTATTGTTTACCTTGAGGACAAGGCAAAAGTTAAGTGTGGGGGTGTGATAAGTGTACATTTACACTTATAATCATGATATTTTCAATCATAAAACACTATTGTTTAAGTCATTTTATACTTCATTTTATACTTCATATAGTTTTTGATGCAAATGCAGAAACTAGGAAAATCTTGGGAGTAAAATGATCAAAAGTGGAATTCCATGGAAAAAAGTGAAAAAGGTGCAAAAAGATGCGTGGAACATAAAGATTTGGCTTAGGATAGAAGTTGTCAAAGATCGGCAAAGTTGCAAAGAAGAGTCATGAAGAAACAGCATTTCACGATCGTGATATCTATTCGCGGTCATGACTTGTCACTCTTCATAAGCAAAAAACTACCAATCAATGTTCATGATCATGACATGAGATTCGTGATCATGACTTGTAATGGTTAATGGTTATCTCTTATCAACTACAAATTGCTAGATAACAACAATCAATCACCATCAACCGCCATTAACTACAAATTGAGAAGACACCTTTTGAAAGTCAACCAATCATGAATAGGTGCTTTCCATTGTGGATGAGGATGAATCTTTGCATCCAATCAAAATGAAGTGATGCAACTCTTCGCCAATGGACACGACTCTTCGTTTGGATAGACGCAACCCTTCGCACTCTGTAAACAAGGTTCAAGACCCACCAATTTTGTGGGAATGGTGTATGGGATTATAGGGGTGGTATGTGGTATATAGTGTATACGTGCATACTTAGTTTTAGAGGGAAAATCGTGTAGATTTCAGTTCGTTCTAAGTTAGCGAGAAAATGTTTAAGTATTCGAACCTTATTTCGATCACTAGATTTCTCTACATATTCGAGCGATTGTTGTATAAGTGTAATTTCAAATCACTTATCAATAAAAGTTTTCATTCTTCAATATTCATTTATTCAATATTCACAAAGACTTGCATCCTAGCAGAGTGTCAAGTACTAATCGATTCCCTATGCGTACGTGCGGCCTTAGTTCGATCTCACAAAGTACTTGCTTAGGAGAGAACTAAGTAAGCCTTATTTGAATGATGCTTAGCTAGCGATTAGAATGAAGGAAGCAAGAACACAAGGTTAAAGAAGTGTGTTTTATTAGACAATAGAGGCTTTTACAAAGATAGCTTACACAAATGCAACTTGTCAAATGAGAGCTAATGTCTTTGAGTGATGCTTCTTTAGAGCATGTGAGTGTTTATGACCTTGGTTGATGCTTAAAAATGAGGGAGGTTTGGTATTTATAGGCATACCACCTCCTTAATGGATGGTCTAGATTTATTCTCTAGAATATTACATGATCCTATGGCTAGGATTTGTTGTTCTAGACTTATCATGCATTAAAATATACAAAATATCTTGTTTAAGGCGGTTTTCCATGTTCTAGAGGGCTGAATGTCGGTTTAGTGATAGATTCTGGAGCCTTCCCTTGCATTTCTGCTATTGCTGGAACATTTTGGAACTTGTGATGGAGTTCTGCAAGGGATTCTGGACCTTGCTGTGTCTCTGGGTTGTTTTGTACTGGGCTGTGCGGCCTGTATGATGGAAGATTGCCATTTTTGGCCCAAGTCTCGCAAAACCTTGCCTTCCTTTAATATTTCCTCGCATAATATTTTTCCCACACCATGCCATACATCTTACGGACCTTGCCATGTAATTTCGTCCAATTCTGAGTCCGTGGCTGGCAGATTTGCTTTGTCCAAGTGCGAGAGTTCTCGTTGGCACATTGCGTCGCTTCACCGCATTCTCACATTTCTTCGCAATGCCTTGCTACCCATTTCCACTAGCTTGACATGTCTTTTCATGTCTTGCACATGTGTTGAAATGTTTTGTAGAGTAAGAAGTGCGGCCCGTGACATCCTCCCCCACTTGATCTCGCGAAGCCCTCGTCGCGTGTGGAACCATTCCACCCTTGCGCTCGTGATATTTCTTCACCTTCTCTTGGAAGCTTGGTTGTGATCTCCCCAATGTCAGTGTTGCGATAGAGTATTTGCCACATTGTAAACCTCCCTTGGCTTGTTTTGGCAAAGCATCTTCGCGTAGGCATTGGACTTCGCAAGAACCTCTCTCTTGCGGGATCAC
>CATIWQ010461038.1:0-27666 GCA_949673415.1 Euphorbia schlechtendalii | reverse complement strand
TATATATATATATATATATATATATATATATATATATATATATATATATATATATATATATATATATATATATATATATATATGTGCGCGTAAGAATATTCTTAATAGAAAACCCCAATAACAAAATACTTTGTTAAGTGATGGCACAAAAACCTTGCAAATTCGCTAAATATACATTATTTTTGGAAAAATAAGTTTAAGTAAACTAAAGAAAACATGGTAACTCCATGGTAACTTTGGGTTGGACATAGTTATTATTACTTTACTCCTTTTATTTTTCGTTCATTCGATCAATTATGTGAAAATTGATCTAATAATTAAAAACTTTAAAGTAATGATAACTTTATTAAAATCACAATAGAAAATAAAAAAACCTATGTTCAAGAGAATCAGAAAATAACAATTAATCAATACTTTTTCAAAAAATTTAACCAATCTCTTAGCATATTGGTTAAAACTGAATATCTAATTCTAGAAATTATCATGGTTTTGTTTTGAAACCGGATCGAACCGGCCAATCAGACCGGATTAAACCGAAACTGGTGATTGGTCTAATTTGGTTTCAGGTGGTCTATGGGACAGTCAACAACCGATTGTTGACCGGTCGAACTAGCTGGTTCAACCGTGAACCAACCACTTTGATTCATAGAATTCTCACATTAAGTCTACATATGTAGTACGGAAATGGAAACGGAAACGGGGAAACGCCCATTCTAAAAAATATAGATTTGAAAACTGTGGGGAAACGCGTAAATAATAAAAATTTAGGGGTATATTCATATTCTTACATAAATTACTAAAAAACATGAATTTTAAAATAAATTTATTGATTATAAAGCAAATCTACATGAGTGATGACTATTTAAAAACATTAAACAATAGTAAATATGGCTATCGAAGACTATAAAGTTTCATGAAGTCTAAAAGTTGTATCATATTTACTAGATCGTAATAATGTAAGTATATAAAATGGAATAAAACAAGTTTTTATAATATAATAATATTATTAATAATATAAATAATGAATTGGGGTTTTAAAGTCTTAGTAGTTTGAATATATTAAAAAGTTTAGTTTTGTGAATGAATTAAAATTGGGTCTTTTGATTTGAGGAATTGCTAGGAAACGGTTTTTGGAATTTACGGAAACGAGTTTTCAACTTTCATTAATTGTAGAAATGGCCCGGAAATGTTTTGTAGGGGTTTCCTAGGGTTTCCGTTTCCGAAACGGATGGGAAACGCTGAAATGGCATGTCACAGGAGTTTATGTGCTTCCTAGTCTATATGTTTTATTAACTAATTCGTTAGATTGGTTCAATATTTCATTTGATAATTTAATTATAATATTAAATTTCAGATTATTGTGAATGACATTAATTATTATTTTGAAAAACTAGATAAAATAAATATATTTTTGTTTAATACATTTCATAAACATATGTCTTTAATATACTTTATTAATTACAAATTTTAACAATAATTTTAAATTATAACATAATAAAATAACATTTAAATTTTTTTTAATTTAATTAACATTAAATTATATTTACATAAAATATTATTAAATGACAATTATTTTTCATTTTAATATTTTTAAATGTAATTGTTGGATTCAGAGCCATGGATTTAAGTTTTGAATGTTCTGAGTTTAGAAGTACAATTGCCTCAGAAGCGTTAAAATGCCTCAAAGGAGTAAACGATCTTAGAACAAGCATAAGTAATCAGAAGACAGTTAAAGACTAATATTCATAAGCGATAGTTCTTCTGAATACTCAAAAAGGGTAACTTAGTCTTTTGACGCTAAAAGTCACAGGAGCTGATCTCGCATTAAATGCTGCTGCGCGCTTTTGTACCTCAGCATGGAAAAGGACAAAAGTTGTTGGGATTTCAGGAACAAAAACATTCCTGCAAGTTGCATAAGCAAACAACCGTACAAATGTGGGACACAATTTCATCCTGACAATTGTGGTGCGGATTCTACTTGGACGTGGCTCTCTTAACAGAAACTTTAAGCTGAGACAACGGGAAGATTTTCTACTAAAGTCCAAGATAAACTGTTTCTCTCCCTCTATAAAAGGATGTTATCCGGCATTGAAGAAGGTTGCTGAAATCATTGAAATCTTAAGAGTGAAATCAAGCTTAAAAAACTCACTGCAATCTTCTTCTGAATCAAAATAGCAAACACCTCACTCTCTTCAACTATGTGTAGTCGAGCTCACTAAAACAAAGTTCAGAAGCTCATCTCTTTGATTAAAAATTTCTTGTTTAACACTAGTTGAGGGTAAGTTAGTGTGAGGAAGCTTAGAAATCTTAAAAGGAATGTACTCTTAAAGATAAGAAGCTCTGAGCCTCATATACAATTGGACGGAACTTCTATATTGGTATAGCTCATAGAAGTGAAGATTGTTGAAGGGTACTTCAATCAAGGTTTTGTAAAAGGTTTTCTCTTCACCAGAAGAAAAGCAAATAATGGATTAAATCTTGGACAAAAGATTCCAATGACTGGATTAGGCAAGGTTGAAACAGGATAAAAATCGTTATTTGATATTTCTATACTTTGCATTATCTTCTATTGTTAACATAGATCACATCTCAAACACTAAAGTCTTAAAAAGGGAATTTTGAGTAAAATTCTTTTACTTAAAAGTATCTTCAGAAGACAACTTCAAAATATGTTTTAATTTATAAATCAAATTTATAATTTTTTACCTAGTTCACAAAATATGTTTAATTTGAACAAATTTCTTTCAAATTAGTAATCTCTTATTTTCATATGTGGTTATTTAATATATTTTGTTTTATTTGTATTTAGATTATGAGTTTTGAACTACAAAGCATTAACATGTATTATTAACATTTGATGCAATACAATTGATATTCCATATTAACATTAAAATATTATAAATATTAATGTTTTGATATATCTTAAGAAAATCCTTTTTTATCACTGATTTAATTAAGTTAAACCTTAAATTCATGATCATCTCCTTTCATCGGTTTGATGGCTGATCCAGGTTTGAAAATTATGAAAATTACACAAATTAAATAAACTTTTTGAAAAAATTAAATAACAAGGTGGGATTGGGTATGAAACTTCTAGCTACATAAATTATGTTGTGATTAATTCTTTGTTTACGTAATGAAATCAATTGAAAGAGTTATCATCCAAAAGTATTTTAATTGACTCAAAATTAAAATTAATGTTGAACTAATTCTAAGTTTATTTATATCGTGTTCCGAGGACAATGGATTATAAAAAACAAATTCTAAGAATCTTTTTATCGTATTACTTTATTGTTTTTTTTTACTTACAACAAAACAAAGGTGGGCAACAATTTCAAACTCTCATGTGTCAAATAATTAACCTTATCTTTCATTGGTGAGGTAAGCATTGAATTGAATTTACATACTCATGTGAGAATTTTAATCCGAACACAATTTCAACAAAATTGAAACATGACAGACTTATGCAATTGATGGGAGTATCATGGTTAAATTTAATCATATACTTCTCTATATTTCCTTAATTGCAATTTTTTCTATGTTGATTATCCATTAATTTTACTCAATTAGAGTTTGACATCACCAAATGCAGGACTTTATTTATTCATGGCCTATCTTTCAAATAATTATCGATCATCAATTAACAATTTCTCAACAAATTTTGTCCCAATCAATTAATGAGCGAGTCATTCTCTGATCGAAATTACAAGCAATTGGATTATTTATTTCTTTCAAAGCTTCAGAAAATTTGGTTTATGTTTATATCATCAAGAAAAGATGCTCAATTCCGAACCAATGGCGTACAAAGGCTAAATTCTTCGAAACTAATCATTTTAATTGAATTGCAGTTACTTCTCTATGAAATTTCAGGTTGACAAAGTTGTTGCCAGCTCGAGAGAAATACTTATATCCTTATCTAAGGATTCTATTAGACAAAGCAAATATTGCATTTGTTAAGAATACTCAAAGAGAGAGTTGATATCTTTATAAAAACCAAATGTGGGCTAACGAGTCCCGTGACACAATACCGCCAATCATGGCGACAAGTCAAAAGCAGATCCATCAACAGCTGTAAGAAATAGTCCCATGGCAGCATATCGCATAGCCAACGGGCCAAAAGCGGACCTATGTAGACAGTTACATAGCCACATGATGATAATTGTATGGATATTATACTTGCCTCAATGAGTGTGTCAGAACGATGAAAGCTTACGAAAAGGAATGCAAAGCAAAAAAACACCTTCAACCTTAAAAGGCTTCAAACAGTCTAAGGGAGAGACTTCTGATAACTTTGAAAATAAATCCTATCCAAGATGGGAATCCCGAAAATCTTTTTTCAAGATAAATATCGAATTACACATTGATTATTTTACAGATAATATCAAATACAATCTTTATCCAACTAAAACTCCTAATTCTAATCTATTTAGGACTCATTGAGGCCTATATAAAGTCTCTAAACCTTTAAAGTATGATATCTAATTCTTAATTTTTATTATTCACTGCCTCCTCTTTCAATTCCTTTGCTAACTTAAACATTGGAGAGGATACGCCGGTCACACGGCTAGTCCCTCTAACCTTGTTTTATCTTGCATATACACAATTCGGCCAAGATAAAATACAATTCTAACTCTAAAATTGGAGCACGGAATCAATTTTTATTTTACAATTTTTCACTAGCCGATAAGCTAAATGGTTCTCATATATTTTAACATAGCTAAAATGAAAATTACTAAATTTTCTAGTCAACTCAAATAATCATGAATAACTAGACCAACAGAGAAAATAAAATATTCGAAGCATTTAATTATTACGCTATAGTTATGGCATTCACCTTAACATTCTCCATCATGATGAAGGTGATTTTTAACCAACTCAAAGCTTCTCAACGTACCATATCTAGTTCAGTTCCAAATAACTGCTACCTTTAAAACAAAACATTATGAGCTCGCTTGGTTGGCAGAATTACCATTATGTAGAATATGAGAAAAATAAATGAAAAAATATGAAATATTTGCCTAGATACCGTCGTCGTGTTGGAATCGTAATTCTTAGCTATCATACAACTAATGAAATAGCTATTCCTCCGATGAATAGCTATTAGCTATTCCATGAGTTGTATGATAGCTAGGAATAGAGGAGGAATAGCTATTTCATCATGATGACGGTATCTGGGCAAATACTTCATCTTTTTTCATTTACTTTCCTCATATTCCACGGAATAACCATTCCGCCAACCAAACGAGTCACATGAACCATAACATTTTTACTTGACCGTAAACCTATAACTTAACATTTTCATATATTTGTTATATTCGTTTTCACATGATTCGCACTCCCTACAATACAAAGTCGTCCAGTTTATCCATTAATTACTTATTATAATGGCCTTAGTGGATATTCGTTGCAGATTAGGGGGGCACTTGCTCATTGGCTATTTTTGAATAACTTGGTTTTACAATATTTTTTGTTTGTTTCATGGTTTTCCTGTTAAATATAGGTTCTTTACAAGATATCATTTATAATCTTCATATATGAATTACTTCTTCCGTCTACTAAATATTGTCGTTTTAACTAATTCACAGTTTTTAAGATAACAATTAACCGAAAGAAGTGATTTACAAATTTACTCTTTCATAAATGTCTCATTCTATTTTCAAGACTTCATTAATATGTTCAATAAAAACAATATGACCTATAGTCTTCTCTTGTTATTGGAGATTGAAATATAATTTTCTTGAAAATTGAACAAATTAATAGGGGTAGGAAAGAAAAACTTAAGAAAAAAAACAACTTGAAAATACAAAATGACAATAAAAAATAAACAATAAAATCCTTCTAAAACGACAATATTTAGGAGACGGAGGGAGTAAAAAAATCAGAAATATTTTACCATGGTACTATCATATAAAAGAAAATTTGGAAAAGAATTTTGACAGTAATATTATAAATTAAGTTAATTATTAATTATATTTTAGAATAGTATAACTTTCTCTTAATTAAAAAAGAGTAAAAATTTGTATTTTACAGAGACAAGCTGAGAATATTCCTGCTAATTAAACGCCTTTTATATATATTCTAATCAATTAAATAATATAATTTTAGACAATAATATTTTACAATATCAATCTAGACTTGAAAAATTAGAAATAATAGCGGAAAATCCTCATAAATATTGGAATAGAAATCCAAAAGAATATAAATTAGAAATTATAAATAATGATATAACTATAAGAGCAATCAAGAGTTAGAATGGTATAAAGAAGCCCTAGAAGAACTTATAAAAAATAAATTTATTAGACGATCAGAATCAAGGCATAGATCAGCTAGTTTCTTTGTTAATGATAATGCAGATAAGAAACGGGGAAAGCCTAGAATGGTAATAAATTATAAACAATTAAATGATAATACTGAAGACAATGGATATAATATACCTAATAAAGAAATGCTAATGAATAAAATACAACAATCAAAATTTAAGAGTAAATTTGATCTTAAATCAGGATACTATTATATTAGAATGCATAAAGACTCTATAGAATGGACTGCATTTATTTGTCCAAATCCCATAAGACACTGGGAATGGCTAGTAATGCCATTAGGACTTAAAAATGCACCTGTTGTATTTCAAAAAATAATGGATAGAATTTTTGAAGACTATTCAGAATTTACTGCAGTATACATAGATGATATACTTGTATTTAGTAAAATTGCTAAAGATCATAACAGACATCTTAGACAAGTTTTTAAGAAATTTGAAGAAAATGGTCTTATAATATCAAAGAAAAAGATAGAACTAGGAAAGACTAAATAAATTTTTTAGAAGTTGTAATTGGAAACGGGCATATAGAATTACAACCACATATAACGAATAAGGTTTTAGAAATTCCTGAGACTATAAAAGAAAAGAAACAATTACAACAGATACTAGGATTGTTGAATTATGCTAGACCTTTTATAAAAGACTTATCGAAATATTTAAAACCTTTATACTTGAAAACTGGTAAAGAAGTATTTGCGAAATTAAACTATAAAGACTATGAAATAATTAGAAGTATGAAAGAAAAGGTAAAGAATTTACTTAAATTAGAAATTCCTTTAGATACAGACTATTTAATAATAGAAATTGATGGATCAGCATCAAGTTGGGGAGCTGTTTTGATCAGCAAACCATATAAGACTTCAAATAAATCATAAGAAAGAATTTTTAGATACACTAGTGGATCCTTTAAAGAAAAATGAGAAATTAGTACCATAGACTCAGAATTGTTAGCTATATATTATGCACTAGAATCATTTGAGTTCTTTATAATTGGAAAGGCAAAATTTACTATTAGAACTTATTGTATTGCCATTGTAAAATACTATAATAACTTAAAGAAAGAAAAGAAGAGATCTTCGTATAAAAGATGGCATAAATTAACTTCGCTCTTATTACAAAAAGAATATAAACCACAATTAGAACATATACAGGGTGAAAATAATAAAATTGCTGATATACTATCTAGACTCTTACAATTTTTTAATATTGTAGGAAATACCCAATAAGAGGAAATACATCAGATAAGAAGATGAGACCTGCTAATAAAGGGAAGAATAAACTAACAACATGTCAAGGAAATACTTCTTTAAGACCAACCTTGGCATCTTTGACAAATACCTCACAAACTTTGCAGATTCCTGAGGATATACAGACCATAAATAGAAATTTTCCTAAACCAAAGGCATTAGTATTTTCAGACAAACTTAATTTTGCAGACCACTGAGAGACATATTGAGCGTCTAATTTTCCCTAAGGAGCTATACTTAATGATACAGAAAGAATATTACTAGACAACTTATGGGTGGCAGTAAAAAGAAAAGATGATAAACATGCTATTGTTACAATAAACTGCTTTAGCGTATATTTCACTCAGAGAAATACTAATGACGTTGCTTATGTTGTATACAATGGTCCTCAACCAGGGATCTATAAGACATGGGAGCAAGTCATACAAGTTACAACCCATAAAGATCCAAAATACAAGAAATACTTGTCAATAAAAGAAGCATATATAGAGGCTAGGAAATACTTAACTACTTTTTATACTAGCCCTGAGATAACAGAAAAGGCTATAGATCCAAATGATATACTGACTATGCAAGTAGAAATACCTGAGGATATACTAGAAGAAATGATACAATTAAAGAAACAAGTGCATACATTACAAGGATAAATGATAGAGAAAGAACAGAGTGAAAATCTGTTAAATAAAAAGATTAAAGACTTGTGCAGGAGTTACAAGTGAGAAAGGAAATACCAAAGAAGATATGATCTTAGAAAGATTAGAAATGATTTATGATAATACCGAAGCAGTTAAAGAACTGGTTGCTAACAAAGACATAGAAAAGGCCCAACATGATATAAAGACTGGGATTGAGACTATAGACTCTAGACCATCTGAAGGATGGGCCGATTGGTTCAATAAAATATTCGAACTTCCAAACCAGTTAAATTTAAGACTACAAAGGCCCATGATAAATTTTAATATTAAACAAGACCAAAGTTTTGAAGAAGCCCAAAGAATAAGCACTCCACGAGCCTCTATAGAAAGTAAGGCCCAAGAAGAAAAATCAACGGCATCCAAAAAAGATACTCCACTCTAGAAGAAGGATAGCTGGAAAGTAAGAAGAGCCTTCTAGATAAAAGACTGCTGGAGAAAAAGATAAGAAGGACAACTAGAAGAAAGAAGATTAGATAGAAAATAGACGGTGTAGTGGGAAAATGTCCCCACCACTATAATAATCAATAATATGTGTAAAAGAAAAAGACTCTATAAAAGAGAATAAAAGAAATGTAATAAGCATTTTTACTAGAATAGCAGTAACAATCTATATAGTATAAGTTTTTTTAAGCCTTTAGTTATGTTAAACTTTTGGCTAGAATATAAGTTTTTAAGCTTTTTTATATTTTAAGTTTTTAATATGTATTAAAGCTATCGTTATATTTTAATAAAGTATGTTCAGTTTGCTGGAGTCGGAGTTATTAAGATAAATTTGCTAACGGTTCTCTGCCAATAAATTTTTTAAAAAAATTTCTTAAAGTTTAATTTGATTTCGAAATTAAACAATAGGCTTGGGGAATAGGGCAGTGAGGAGTAAATCCCGATTTAAGTACCAGTTGGATGAGTTTAACAGATTGATAAGAAAACTTTAGGAGTTTTTTTAAAAATTTATTAGGAAGATGAAAGCGAATTTTAATAACCTAACAAAAGCAGACTATTTTTTTTTTAAAAAAAAAGATAAAGGATTTTTTTGTTAAAAAAAAAGGAGAACAAAAGTTTAAAATTTAAAACCCTACCAAAAAATCGTATATTAAAACTGTATATTAAAATCTTCAGATTCAGACAAAATAATTGAGGTCAATTCAAGATTATAATTTCTTATTTGAGCTTTTATTTTCTCTTTAGAGTTTCCAGCAAGTATTATTCTAGCTGTAAAATCTAAAATTCTAGATTTATATCAGTTATATAATTCTAATGAACCTTTATAAATTATAAGTTCTTCTTTATTATAATTTAATCTAGTCTTTCAAAATTCGTATAAAAGTTTAACTCTTCTTAATCGTTATTTTGCTGATTCTATTTTACCTTTTAATTCTAGTATTCTATTCATAGTAACTGTAGAATATAAATTATCAAAGGTAATTATAATTGCAAAGTACGAAGATTATACATTTTCAGCTTTTTTTTCTCAATTTTTTCTGATCAGATTATGCTTAACTTTGAAAGGTTTAAATTTGCTTTGAAAATTTTATGTGTTGTTAGCAAAATACAAATCTCAATTTATAACTGAAAATTAGAGTCTACCAGTTATTTAAAGTTTACTAAATCTTACTAAAGTATTAAAGATATTCTTCTCTTACGTAATTGCTTACGTGTTTGTTATTTTGTGTGTGTGTATATATATATATATGTTAGAAATCATAGCCTATTCATATTTATTAAGTAGCTTTGTTATAATCTTAGTAATGATGGTAGAAATCATTGTACTAATTGTAATACCAAAAAGATATTTATTATTTTATTTATTTTTCGTGAGTTTATATAAGAGAATATTCTAGTAAATAAGATATTTTAAGTAATTAAAAGTCAAATACGTGATAAAACTAATATTCAGCTCCTCACCAGCCAATAATTATAGTAACTTTAAATAATGTTAATGGAGACGAATCACAATGTGACTTTTTTTTCAAAATATGATTTATGCCTGTGGTACATATTTTTTTATTAAGAAAAATAACGCACAGAAAACGATAGATTATGATATTTTAGAAAATATTTAAATTTTGAGGAGGGTTGAGAGAAAATTGGCGTGTTTAATGTTGTGGAAAAGTTTTTCAAAACAAGAGAGTAGAATAGGGCTGGCTATTTAGGCCCAAAAACTATAAATCGGCCTATTTTACCCATTTATACCCGGAACACTACTCAGTCAGTACTAGTTATAAAATTGTACTATTTACACAAAAATTTTACAAAAATATTATCACTTTGTAAAATTAAAATTTCGCGAAACTTATTTACAAAATTATCTTTCATATTAGAAATCTATTAAAAATATGTTAAAATCTATTAAATAATATGTTAGACATCAATCTATTAGAAATATGTTAGAAATTTAATATTGTTTATATGTTTTATAATAGATTTCTAGTATTTTTTTTTTTTCTAATACCATGCATTTCAGCTCAAAATCTATTAAAATTATGTTAGAAATCTATTAAAAACCTAGTAAATTGTGTATATATCGTATAACATAAATCCAGTAGAATTCTAGTAGATTGTTTTTTTTTTCAAATAGTATGCATTTCACTTCAAAATTTTTGAATTCTCTTATAACACCTTGCATATTGAAATCATGTTGGAATACATAATGTTAGAAATCTGTTTGAAATTTATTAGAAATTGAATAGATGATCATACCAATTTCAATGGAACCAAACATGACCAAAAGAAAAGGAAGAACAAGATGAAAGTAAAAGAAGAGGAGCAACGATTAGAGGAGTAGCACCAACAAGTGGATGAGCAACCTATGTTGACGAAGAGATTGAAGGAGAAGTGGCGACAAGAAGAGGAGTAGCGATGGCAAGAGGAGGAAAAGGTGGAGATGCGATTCGAAAAGGAAAGAAGCTATGGACGAAGATGAAAGCAGATCAAATTGGCCGGAGGAAGAGGAGTCGACGGCGATGCTTGCCATCATATAGAGGGGGAAGAAAATGACTGAAAACGAAATCGTCATTGATAAAAGGAGATTGAAAATCAGAAATGAGATCAAAATAGATGAGAAGAACGAAGAATGTAGGTTCGAGTGGAAGAGTTTTACGTGTTTATGAATCTTTAAACTGGGCTAATATGTAATTGAGTAAACATGAGTTTTATATATATTTTGGCAAAATAGTCATGTTTTGGCAAGTACTCAATCAGTCAAACTAAATCATTCACAGTTCACAACTAGGTCGATCCGAACCTATTTTAGGCCTGACAAAAATAATTATTATTATATATTTATATATTATATTTAACAATTATTTTGTGTTTTTATATTTTAGTATATTGTATTTTAATTTTAACTATAAGTCGTACTATATATTAAAGAATTTAAGCAAAAAATGTTATTATTGGTTATATTCATATAAGTTTGTATAAAAATTATCATTTATTCATAAAAAAAAAGTATGGATTCACGGACCGGGTTTGTAAGTGATCTCATAAACTCTTCCCGAAATTCTAAATTGTGAATCAAACAGGACTTGTTTAATAATACTTTGCATTACTTTATAACCGCTAGACAGTGACGTAAGATTTGATCAATCGTTAAGGACAAATAACAATAATATTATCAAATCACTATGAAATAAAATTTAATTATGTATCTTTCGTCGTTTAATTTTTACATAAGAGTAAAATTTTATTATGCACTCTGCTCAGTTTTTTTAAACTCAGTTCAATCAGTTTGCTTTAACTGTAGTTATAAATTTTTGCCTTTAAATGGTTGAACTTGAGATCGGGAAGTTGATTAGTATCCTAGTAGCTGTTTGTGATCTTAGCTTGTAGCTACTACCAGAAATATCGGTCTGGTAGTAAGCTGTTTCTGAGTGGTTTTCAATTGCAGAACCGTTCATTCTTCGATAAATTCAGAAACTGGGTTGTGGAGTAGTGTGACAACTATACAAGTTCAACGATACATAAATGATTATGGGCAGTAGTAATCTAAGTCTTGTATTTGGCCTCTTCTTCTTATCAGCATCATTTTATCAATTTTCGGCCGTAGAGACTGAATATGAATGGGGATTGGATATTAGTATTAGGCAGTTATTAGAATCTGCAAAGGAGCCAAGTTTTATCGAATGGCTAAAATTGATTAGAAGGAGAATCCATGAGTACCCAGAACTGGGATTCCAAGAGCACAGAACGAGTCGACTCATCAGGAACGAGCTAGACTCGCTTGGTATTGAGTACAAATGGCCAGTCTCTAAGACTGGTGTGGTGGCCTCTATTGGTTCTGGTGACAAACCAGTTTTTGCCCTTAGAGCTGACATGGACGCCCTTCCTATGCAGGTAGCTTTTTTGGTGCTAAAACATTTAAATTGCTGTTTGCAGATAACCTGTTTGTTAAAATGCCTCACAGATGTTTTAACTTTTTTTGGGGGGGTTGGCCTCTGATACATTCAAATTACTATATTTATGTAAGGAACTAGTGGAATGGGAGCACAAGAGTAAAATTGATGGCAAAATGCATGCTTGCGGCCATGATTCTCATGTGGCAATGCTTCTTGGAGCAGCCAAAATACTGCAGGAAAAGAGGAATCAACTAAAGGTAACTTGCACTCTTTTGATACATGAACAGGGGTCATTTCAAATGCCTTCTTCCTGTGTGCTGAAATATATTTTTGGAACATAAATTTGAAGGGTACTGTGAAGATTGTATTCCAGCCAGGAGAAGAGGGTTATGGTGGAGCTTACCATATGTTACAGGATGTTGTTCTTGATGGCATACAATCTATCTTCATGTTACATGTTTCCCCTTCAATCCCCACTGGTTCCATTGGCTCCAGGCCCGGCCCTTTGTTCGCTGGTGCTGGGGGCTTCTTTGCCGTTATTCGAGGAAAAGGTGGACATGCTGCGGCTCCACATAATAGTAATGATCCAATTCTGGCTGCTTCTTTTGCAATCATGGCTCTCCAGCAGATAGTATCTCGAGAAACGGATCCTCTCAAGGCTGGGGTGAGTTTTTTCCTCTCTCTTCTTTCGAGTAGTTATTTTAGGACGCTGTGATTAACTAATTGCTCTGTTTTAAAAGGCGGTCAAGGCAGGGTTTTTGGAATACCGTTACGATTTTATATAATCGGGTGGTAAATGCAAAACGCGTCGCCAAAACTAGAAAAATGTTGCCAAAGCTTAGAGAAATGTTGTCAAAGTCTAGAAAAGTGTTGCTAAATCCCAGAAAAATGCTGCTACATGAACTTTTAAAATAATTATATATAAATTCATGTGTTAGTTCGATTAATTATTCTAATTCATTAATATATATTAAAATTTTTAAAACACTCATCCGCCTAACCCCCCACCAGCCCTCGATTAATCTCCGACTAGGCGCTCTAATTGCGTGACTAGCGCCTAGAGCCTTTTAAAACACTGACTAATTGTTGTTCGTTCTGTAACGATTAGGTAGTTACGGTAGGAGTTGTGGAAGGCGGTCTAGCAACAAATGTGATCCCGGAGTTTGTGAGATTCGGTGGAACTTTTAGGAGCTTGACCAATGAAGGATTACTCTACATTAAGAAAAGGATTAAGCAGGTAGGACGAGCCTTCCATTTTCGACCTTAAATTTTATTTTTTTCGTTCAAATTTCAATCAGTCGAAGATTGAGAGATGTTTTGTATGTGTAACAGATTGTGGAAATGCAAGCAGTGGTTCATCGATGTACTGCTGAGCTGGATTTCGAGGCAGCCATGCCCCGAACGTATCCCGTTACGAATAATGATGAAGCGTTATACAATCATGCAAAGAAGATAGGAGAGAGCCTAGTAGGACTTGGCAATGTCCAGGTTGAAGAAGTGACGATGGGAGCTGAAGATTTCAGCTTCTATTCTCAGAGAATTCCTGCTACTGCATTCTGGCTCGGGATTAAAAACATGACAGCTAAATCAGATAAAGCGCTGCATTCGCCTTATTTCGTTTTGGATGAAAATGCGCTGCCGATCGGAGCAGCTTTCCATGCTGCGGTTGCAATGTCATATTTGGATGCAAATGCAGAAACATATTAGAAAAGCTTTTTAGTTGTTGGCTTCTTGAAATAAAGGAATTTGTAAGTATGGAATATTATGGGTGTCAAAAGGGAATTTACTTTTTTGCATTTTCTTCTCCTATTTTTGTATTTTTCAGAATATAGGTCCAATCCAACAATGGAAGTTTAACCACCCAGAATATAGGTCCAATCCAACCGGATTTGGATTGAAGCGCAAATTTTCTTACAGTTGATAAAGTTTTTTATTTTTATAAACAAATTTGTTGTCAAATCCTGAAGAGCCATTTAAATCATATTTCAATAGGGTAGGGAGAATTAGTCTTGCGCAGTCAAAAAAGAATGCCAAAATAATAATTAGTTTTAAAAATTTAATCCTAATTTTACAATTTTCGTTTTAATTAAATTTTAATTTCAACATGGTAGGAGTTATGCATTTAATTTGGTTGAAAATGACATGCTCTTACTAGTGTTAACTTCATACTCGTTTTTTCATTAAATCCAATCCGACTTTGATCTTGTTAAAACTTGAAATTTTACATATCAAGTTTAATTTTTTGTATGAATACCTAAGATCGGTGCAATAGTTTTTTTAGATTTTACATTTTAGTTTATTGTAATTTTAAGCTTAACTATAATAAATAAACGTAATGCATCTATCAACCATAAATTTGTCAATTGTTACTTGAAACTTTGAAATGTGTTATATACTTTTATGATCTTATTTTAACCGTGTTATTTTGTCTCCTCAATGCCACACATTACTCTCTGTTTGATTTGAGTTTTTAAATATGTCATTTTTTCTATCTTCAATCAGAAACTGACATGTGATATTGAGGGGTAGCAAATTAATACATTTTTGCAAGTTCAAAAGGTATTTGACATATTTGAAATTTCACACTGACAAATTTTTATTTTGGAGAAGTTCATAGATAATAAATGCGTTAAACCTAAAAAAATACTATCAAATTTAAAACACTCAAAAATCAAATATAAGTAATATTTAGATATTTATTAAATTTTTGACATCTTATTTTTATTCATCATCATATCAAAAATACAATTACATGAATCTTAAATTGGATTTAAAAATGATATCGCAAGTCCAAGAAATTCGACCCGAACCCGATCAAACCAGCCCGACGGAAAGTGGTAACAAACGAAAGTGAATTACAACAGCAGAAAAAACAGCGGGGGTTCCATATTCCCAAATGAAGAAGAATACACAAACTGAAAATCACAAGTCTCCATCTATGGAGATCATTCATTTTAACTCGTCTCACACTCAGAATGCTGACGCTGGCCCCACCCCAATCAAGCGCCCCCGCGGTCGTCCCGCTTCCACCACCTGCGACGGACCCATCCTTCAAAGAAAGCGGGTCTCCATAAGCCCTTCCTGCCTTTCCGCCTTTAAAACCCTCAAACAGGAACTCGGTTTCCGATCCGATTCCTACATTCTTCACTGGCTCCTTCATCAGTCCCGACCTCAACTCGTCCCCGCTCCTTCAACATCTAATTCTTCCCGTCCCACTCGCTCCGCCGCTTCAACATCCCTCTGCATGGAGGTCCGGACCCTCGATCAGCTCGCCTCCGCTTCTGCTCCGCCTCCTAGGCTGCCGATCAGGGCTACTGTCGTTCAGGCGTCGACCGTGTTCTTCGATACTGCAGCCACACTAGGTAATTCTGCTACTTCATCACAATTTGATTGTGCTTTGATCTTACATGCATTGTTTGGTCTTCTAAGAAATTATGTTATTTGCCATTTCATGATTTTCATCTTTTATGAGAAATCGGATTGGAATGAATCCTGTCACTCTAGGTATCACTACTACTTCATCACAATTTGATCGCGCTTTTATTTTGTATGCATTGTTTGGAATCAAATTCTTCTGAGAAATTACTTGACTCACCATTTCATCGTTTATGAGGAGTCGGACTGGATTGAATCTTGTTCACAACGGAAATTTCAGTCATTTGATTGTGATTTTACCTTACATGCATGCATTGTTTGGAATGGGATTACTGCTTGGGTTATTGTTGTCTTTGTGCGCAGATAAAGCAGAGAAATTGATTGCAAGATCGGCTGCATACGGATCGCAATTGGTGGTGTTTCCGGAAGCATTTATCGGTGGCTACCCACGGTGTTCCATGAAATTTGACGGTGACGATCAGCGAAAGTATCGTGCTTCAGCTGTTGATGTGCCCGGTTAGATCCCTTTTATTTCACAATTAAGCTTCCTTTTTTTGTTACTCTTAAGGCTCAGTTTAGAGTTGAGAGATGTGTTTGAACTTTGAACAGGCCCTGAAATCGAAAGGCTTGCGAAAGTTGCGAGTAAATATAAAGTCCATTTAGTAATGGGAGTCGTCGAGAGAACTGAATCTTGTCTGTTCAGTACACTTGTGTTTTTCAATTCGAGTGGAGTCTACCTTGGAAAGCAACGTAAGCTAATGCTAATGCCATCAGAAACTGCAATTTGGCGATCTGGGAAGAAATCTCGGTTGCCTGTTTTTCAGACATCCATTGGCAAGATTGGTGGCCTCATCTGTTGGGATAACAAGTCCCTATTTCTTAGAAGTGAATTGTATGCTGATGGTTAGTAATTGCATTGCTGTTGAATTTCTCATTTATTTATGGCTAAATAATTTTGACCTCCCTTTGTTTTGAACAAATACACTAGTACCTCTCCGTGTTTTGAAAAATAATTTATACCTCCCTACGTTTTGTCTTTTTCAAACTATTACCTCCTTGTGATCTGTATATTAAATGAGATAACATGACATATATTTATGAACAAAAATTGTTAAGTTAACAATTTTGATAGAAAAACACATAATTTTAGATGCAGGGAGGTTATAGTATAAAAAAAACACAAAATGCAGGGAGGATATAATTATTTTCCAAAACATAGGGAGGTAGTAGTGTCTTTACCCCTTTGTTTAACCCATTGTCTAAACTAACTATGACCATTTGTTATTGTAAGGCATTGAAATATATTGCACACCTTCTACTGATGCAAGAGATGTGTGGAAAGCATCTGTGATTCATGTTGCAGTTGAAGGTTGCTGCTTTGTGCTCTCCGCAAACCAGTTTTGCCGCAACAAAGACTACCCGATTCAGCAGGGGGATTCGGCTAAAGATGCATTAGTAGAAGAAAGTACATGTTGTGGAGGCAGTCTTATTGTTTCTCCTTCAGGCCAAGTATTGGCGGGACCTAACTATAAAGGCGAATGCCTGCTCTCTGCTGACTTGGGTATTATTTTATTTGCTTTTACGACTGTGCTCTGTGTCCTACTGGTTTTAAAAACAATTTTAAGTTGAAATGCTGTTGCAGATATAGAAGAGATCAAGCGAGCCAAGACGGAATTTGGCGTAACTGAGCGAAACCGCGAAATTCTGACGGCAAGTGAAGATGATCGGTCATTGGTTTCCGTCGAGGTAAAGGAAGCTCCACAACTGCTCTCTTCTGACTTGGTTGCTTAGAGAATGTTTGGTTCTGTCTCCTCTATCATTTGTTCTTCTGGTTTTGTGTGTAAATAAACTTCGGGTAGTAATCGAAATGAAGTTTGGGCTATGTATAGTGCATGTGTTTGCTGTAAAACTAACTTATATGGCTAAGTTAATTCCCTTGTTTAGTATTGGAATGCTGAATGTTAGTGTAGATATTGTATGTAATCTGTAAAACTAACCCATCATATCAAGTTCCTTAGATTCTCTCTCAGCACTTCAACCCCAACTTTATCTTCACAGACATCTCTAGCTAAATTCACCACATATTTAAATCGACCTGTCTTTTTCTGCTCATTGTTCTTCCATGCAGCCTTTTCTTCAGCAAAGCATTTCATCAAATAGGTTATCTCGTTCTGCTCTGAGCATTTTACAGTACAGTATAAAATCACATTTTTTAACTTATGAAACCTCAAAAGAGTGCAATTTCATGGTAAAGCAGGATTGAACTCTACATAATTGCATTCATCAGGAAACAATAGACTTTGCTAAAAGTTGAGCATGGCCACAATTATAGCCCATCGACAATAAAGATAAGTGCAGTGAAAAAATAAACATATATATTGTATCTATTCTTTAAAAGGCTTCTCAACATTATAGTTCATGCAAAACCTCTCACAGTTACGGAAAAAAATCTTCTATCCCCAACCCTGTCCCCTCCAATCAGATAATGTCACGTGTCAACTTTTATTATATTTTAATTAAAAAAGTAGGAGAGAAATTAATAATTATTAAAATTTAATAAAAGTTGACACGTGGCATTATCTGATTGGAGGGAAAGGATTGGGGACAGGGTTTGGGGATAGAGGATTTTTTTCCCACAGTTACCACCTACGCTACAGAAACAAATTAAACTCATGGATAATTGCTTAAAATAATACAATTTCTTTCCAAAACATAACTAACGGATTTCAATTCCAAAATTAGCTAATTCCCTTTTCCATTATTATGCACTAACCAAAGTACCACCTGAATATCTTTGAAACTAAATGACGTTTCATAGCAAGAAAGCAAGTAAAACAAAGGCTTAAAACACACATCGGATACAGGACCATGAGATGGATCAAACAATAAGAAGGCAAAGAACCCGATTGCACACACCTAGCTGTCTTTTCTTTAGCATTTATTTTTTTGTTTTTTTGAGAAATAGGAATATTTTTAAAATTTTAAGGTAGCCGAGGCTCGAACCTAGGATCCCAGCTTTTTTCGGCACTTTGGAAGTAATTGTGGTCTTCTTTAGTATATTCTAATTTTGAATAATTTCTATATTAAATTATTAAAATGTCCAAGTCTCATACTATACTTTTTATCGGTTTTTTGCAAACTCTTTTCTGGGTGATTCCAAACAGATTTAGATAGGAAGTTGCTTAGGTTAGATCACAAACAAAGGAAATGCAGAACAAACAAGATTTTTAAACACTTGGTACAAATTCAGAATGACATGGCCCATTACAAAATTAATTGGTCAATGTCATGGCCCATGACATATTGGGGAGGCCCAATTCGGAATGCTCCACTTTTTTTAGGGAAATTGTCAAACTTGAGCTTGATTATGCTTCCTATTTTCAGTCCATTTGTTTTCAATTTACAAAAAAGGGTTTTTGATGTTTCATAATATCTATCATACGGCCCATCTTGTTCCTTTTCCTCATACCCACGTTCTTTCAGTTTCAATTTTCTCAAAAACTTGTTTGCCTGTTCCTCTCCTCCTCTCATCTTTCTCACGTTTCTTTCACAGTTTAAGCTCCTTCACACTGAGAAAATGGTTGTTTCAGGTTAGAGTTTCTAAGATTTTGGATCGATTGATTGTAATGTTGTTGTAATGGATTATTGTTGTCTTGATCCCTGATTTTGTTTAGGTATTGATTGCAATTATGAAGTGAATTTCATTCACTTTCACCAGATGTCCAAGAAAAGCTAGTATATGATTTCCTGACTGTTTCACCAGATGATCCTTGGTATGTGATTTCAATCTTAATATTGTTAGAATATGATCCTTGTTTATTTCCATGTGAGATTTCTTAATGTGTTGAGCTTGTTATTGTGAGCTTGATACGCTTTTGTGTTTTATTCAGTTTATTCTTTAGGGTTGAATTTCAGTTATGTGAGTTAGATTTGGATTGTGTAAATTGTGAAGTAAGCGAGCTGAACTTGTTCATTTGATGATTGCATTCGTTATTAGCTTAATTAGGAGTTACTGTCTTTCCTTTAGGCTGGTTGATTGCATTTTATCTTTCTTTCAATGGTGTTGAATCATATATGCCAACATTTGGGCATTTATTGATTTTAGGTTTTGCACATTTACTTGTTTCTAATTAGTTATAGTCCACAAGCTAGCAATCTTCAATGTTGATAATTGTGGACTTATCCAAAAGAATTTCAATTAATTAGTGCGCCTAGTATACCTTAAGAGCGCCTGGACCTATTTAGGGAATTGAGTCATTAAAATTTATTTTTCTTCTCACCCTTATTTATTAAATGTAGTTTGCCTCAAAGAACATGATTAGACCCAAGCCCAAGACACTTTAAGTTGTTATTGCTTTCCAGTCTACTGCTGCATTCTTAACAGACCATTAAAGACCATTTAATTTTAGCTTCATATCTAAAGAATCAACATCATCATGACCATTTAATTATTGTTTCCTTTGATTGAGTCTTTTTCTCATTGATTGTAAGTGAAGTAGGTCGTAAATTTTAACTTCATATGATAGGCGATGAAGAATTGGCTCATATCTTGACATTATTTTTTGGTTCATTCAATAATTTTTCAAAGCATTCATAATATTATTCTTTGCAAGTAGAGGTTAATAATTTTTTTTTTTGCATCTTGCTTTCTGATTCATTTGAAGCATCACTTCTTCATGATGTTGATTCTACTGTTGCAGCTGAAAATTGGTGAGACGCAATGTCAATGACAATGGTAATAACCTTGAATAGAAGCAGTTATTGACAAGAGACTAATGAATCAAAAAACCAAGGGAAGTTTCAAGACTCACATTGGAAGCTAGCTGAAGCATTACCACCAGAAGGAATGTTGATGCAGTTAGAATCATCTATGCAAAGCAAGTTAAGGAGTTTGGTTGCATAGTCCACTTTTACTGGTGTGGTAGATACTGTTGTTTCCTCTTCTTTCTTTACCAGATCGTTTTTTTATACAATTGGTTCAGGGTGATTCTTTGATGGACGTTGTTCGAGTGCAACCCTCAATCGCAAGTAAGCTATCCATTTTGGGAAGCAGTGTGACTTTCAGGTCTTCCAAAACTCGATTCGTGGAATTTTCTCGTTATTTTATATAGCTTGTCTTCTCAGGAAATTTTCTGGTTTATTTTATGGATTTCAAACATATAATAGACATATTTTACATGGATTAACATAAACACAAAGGATCTATTTGATATATAACATACATATATCTGACATATGATACGTATATAACATGCGTATAACAGACATATAATAAACTTGTAAATATCAGAGTTTTGTCTATGGTGGCATAGATTCATACTACAACAAGCTTAACCATGAATCATAACGTTCATATAGACCATATGATTGCCCATTTGTTAGTTCAAAATGCACTGTTGTTAGCAATTTTCATTGTAGCTTCTCAGTTGATTCGATCTTTTGTCCACATTTTGAAGTTTTCTAGCTTCAGATGGCTCTTGTGTACAAATCATTCTGACTAGAACTATGTTTTTTCGGATGAATGTATGAAATTTTTCAATTCTGTTTAGTGACCTATTCCATTATATAGTTTGTCATCTAAAAAATTTAGTGGTTTATTCTATGGATTTCAAACATATGATAGATGGATTTTACATGGATAGAACATACATACAAAGGATCTATTTGATGTACATAGGTATATAACATACATAATTTGACATATAACTCGTATATAATATGCGTATAGTATAACAAACATATAATAGACTTGTAAATATCAGTTTTTTTATCTGTGTTGGCATAGAGTCATACTACAACAAGTTAAAATATGAATCACAATATTCATATAGACCATATAATTGCCCATATGCTAGTTCAAAATGCATTGTAGCTAAGGATTTTCCCCTACTTGACCAATACTTTGAATATCAAAAAAACATAACAGATGTGTAATGGATATATAATAGAAATATATTTGATATGTAATAATCATTAATTTTAGAAGATGCTATTGATCCCCAAGATTTCTCATCATATTTGTAACAATTAATAAATCAAATTCAGGAGTGTCAAGTGTAGCTTCCATATTTTTTTCCATTAGAGGCAAACAGTGTATGTGCATGTGGTCTAGCTGCTTGGGGGGTGGAGTTGTCAGCGCATAAGGTAGTCTAGCCGATGAACTCTCGATTAGACTTGCAACTCTTGCTGCTGCTCATTGTGCACTTGAAATAGAGCGTACTTTTGGTCTTTATAGGCACTCCACATCTGAACATACACATTGACTATATATGCCGAATTATTCAACATGTAATAAAATATGCATATTTAAGAATAAAGAGTAAAAATATTCTTAATTTATATAGGCAACAATTGATTTGGTTAACTACAATTGTTGACAGCTAATAACCGGAAAAATAAACATATTAAATGGAAAATATATAAGAAAAGGAATGCACGGGATACTCACATCAACAGAAATTATTATTTCAAAAACTTGATCACATTGTGCCCCTGTTGCAAATGCATGAAAAACCTGGACATTGCAATCAAGTCAAGTAATTTAGTAACATGAGCATATGAAAGCTATGACATAACCATGAAATCAAGACAAAAGAAGATAAGAAACCTTTTTTTCATAGTTTTGGTCATGTTTATAAAAAAATGCAAAGTAACCTAAAATCTTAAATAAAAGATTAGCAAAGAGATTGTTCCAATATATTGCAGTATATCACCGGTTTTATATGTTCCAAAAATGTATTTATGTTAGTTATGAGATACAGAAAAGATGGATTCCCAAACTCAATTGTTGTGCAACTTGCCATATCAAATTTCACAATTGTCTTGCTCCAGTTGAAGACTCTGATTACCTATTTAAAGATTTTGAGACTCTATTGGTCGAGACTCTGCTGCGCAATGATATACAATTGAACTATTGTATATCATACTCATATATGTGTCATCTACACGCTTTCAAATGTCTATTCTAAAATAAAGAAATTATAATAGACATATTACAAAAATATAACACATGGTATGAATGTAACTAACAAAACTAAATCAGAACTCTTATAAATCTAATATAAATCTGTTATATTATGTATATTATATATGTCAATCATCAATATTAGAGAAAACACTAAACTTTTTATAGCAACTACATCAGAGATATATGATATAACAGATATATAACTAATATATATTAGATACTAAGCAGGAAATTAAAAAAGAGATCTAACAGGAGGATTGAACCATTGAATACCTTGTGCATTTGCATAATCATAAGACATTGTTATAAGTCTAGGAGTAGGAATAACAAAGAATGTTGTTATACAAAGTGGTAATTCAGTGATGAGATGACTATTGCTTTTCAGCTGCAAAAAATGTTCAAAGTTCAATAATCTCTAATGCAAGAATAGAAGATGTTACTTGATATTGAACTTTCACACCTTCGATCTCATCATTCAATTTCAAAGTCGAAATCAGACTACGTTTAAATTCAGAAAAGTAGCAGAATGTGGAATCATGAATTCTACAACAGAAAATCCAACAAACTTAAGATCTTGAAATGAGGGAGTACCGTGTAATCCGAAAACGACACATTTATTTTGAAGTCCTAAAGTGATAATTATTTTGAAATGGAGGGAGTACCATGTAATGTCACACTAAGAGTTCACCTATATGGGAACTAATTCATGTGGAATCTAGAACATATGATGCCTATGAAGGACAAAAATGAGAAAAAAGCTCACTTTATATCCATGGGCTTCTCATCTTCTGGGACTTTTATCACTTAGTTCATTCATGTAAGAGAAGTAGGAATGGAAGCAGAAATCAGTAAGATCTGTAACTACTGTGCTGCTTCCTCTGATGGTGGATTCACAACCATCCTGTTACAAATTTAACCAATTAAAACCTCATACTAAATTGCAGATTAGTGGCACGAGACAAATGAGAACTTACAAAAAAAACAATGGTAGAATTTGTCCTTCACACTCTCACCAACAGCCTCAAAGGTAGCTATAAGAGGATTAAAGAAGCCATATCCTTTTCCACCTAAAATACTTCCTATAATTCCAATGACTGGCCACAAATTAATCCAATATCAAAGGCAAAAGTAACAGCACCACAATCTTTAGAAACAACCCAACCCTCCTAGTTCTACAATAAAGAAAACAAATGAAATATACTAAAGAAAAATCACGGTGGGTAAAAATCAAATAAGAAAGCAACAGGGAAACATATATACCTTCCCACGCATTAAAAAGTCCAAACAAAATGAGCAACCCAAAGGCCAGTAATAACTGCTGATATAGCATGCATTTTTTCTCGCTGAATCAAACTTCAAAATCGGAAAATAAAAAACAGATTAATAGAAATGAGATTGATCTCAATTCCAAACGAGATGAATAGAAGAAAGAATTCGTTGAAACGAGTGCAATCGAGAGAATTAGATTTTGATTTTGCCAAATTTCCATATCAGAGAACGCGAACTAGAGGTTGCTGGTATATAAAAGACGTATAACTGAAATTAGGAAACTGAAAACTAACACACAGGAGATTTTAAATTTGATGGGCCAGATCTGTAAATATAATTATGGTTTAAGCTCATTCTCCTAACAACCCTTTTTTTTAATACTGGAAACGGAGGAGATATGGAATGATTTTATGCTTGATATCCTTCCCAATTTCAAACAACTTCTTGTTTTTGTTGAGTTATTATTATTTGATTCATTCATGAGATAAATATAAACTAGTTGAAGGAAGAATGATTGTAAAATGAAATCGGAGTGAAATATACAAATATGTATACAGGGAATGTGATAACAAATTCGAGACAATATGTTTCTTAGTTCATATTACATGTAACAAAATAGAAAGAAATAAAAAATGTGTTATAATTTTTTCTTGAACCCACCAAAGTTACCTCATGATAATACAAATTCTTTAATTTCCTTGATCCCAGCCCCTGACTTTAGAACATATAAAATAATTGGTAACTAATGAAGTTTAAAATAATTGGTAACTAATGAAGTTAAAAGTTGTAGTTCTGAAGTTGGGTAATGAGTATGGAAGCTGAAGACCTAGGTTTAAATCGCCCTCCCTTTACAAATTTTTTAACTTTCTATTTCTTCTTTTCACCATCCATGTTTTTTTCTTTTAATTATATCAATTCCAATACAAATATCTTTTTCCTACAACATTATACTTTCTTAGTTCATATAGAAAATAAATCTTATTTATTAAGCGTTTTGGTCTTTTTAATTCTTTTTTTTCCTTGATTTTACCTATTTTCCTCTCGATTTCCAATTTCTATTTCATATAGAAAATTAATCTTCCTTTTTCTTGCTTTCACCTTTTTTCTCTTGGTTTCTACAAAAAAAAAATTTATTTTTCTATTCTTTTTCTTCTCAATTTTAAAAGTCATTCATTTTTATAAAATTTTCTGTTTTCAGTTAATGCATATTACTCGTATAAAAATTTTTCATTTCACTTCATGTACAAAAAATAAAATCTCATTTTATAATTTTTTTTTCTCTTTCAATTTTTTCCACTCAATTTCTATAAATTGGACATATGACAAATTTTGTATGGAAGAAATTAAAAGAGATAAGAAAACAGGGATGATAGATTTTCTCTCAAATTAGCCCCTTTGTTTTCAGTTCTAGATCCACCCCTGCTTAGGAATAACTATTTCATTAGAAGTTTAATAAATATGAATTATAATGAATGTAAGATAAATAATTTTTCGTAATTCACATTTTTTTATTCATTTACCTTAATATATGTTTAGTGGGGAATGTAAATGTTAAATATTCAGTAAAGACAGTTTAGTTAATGATATTTTAAGGTACCTGGAAAAGTGACAAAATGGACCTTCAAAATAAATAAATAAACAAAGAAATTAACTTTTCCAAAAGTCCATGAATTGAACTCATAATATTAAGTGATAAATAAATTGTGACCGGAGAGGGCAAAGTTGGAATTGAAGTTTTAGTCAAAAGTATCCAAATCAGGAACGTCACTGACATTTTGGGGTCGGAGCAAAATTATACTAAAAGGCCTCTAATTTTAAAAATTACAATAAAAATTTAAATTGAAGAATTTTTAAATTAAACTTACAATCTTTTACGTAATTTTTTTTATAATATTAATATCATAACACAAACAAGAAGATTAAAAATGTTATTTTTAAACCCATTTCTACTATGGATCCAGGACGGTCATGCACTTCCTCAAGAACGGTCTTGATCCAAACTGAGTTGAATATTTTTAAACAAATTTTTGGTCATATATATATATATATATATATATGGAGAAGAATGGTTTTTCTTTTATAGCTAAAAAGTCATGATGGTAGTAGCAAGTGGGCCTAGATATAGGCATAGGCTTAGGGCGGTCTAACTAGGAGTAAACTTAGGGGTGTAGGTTTAGGTGTAGGCTTATCTTGATATCAGGAGTCCCCCCTTTCGGTCATTGAGGTTCTTTAGGGCCGAAGCTGGTGACGTTCATATCCATATTGCCAATGAAGTCATTTTGTTTGTTGAGATCGTGATTTCACGTTGTGCACCTGCGAGTTTAATACATGATAGTGCCTGATAACTGTGCCGAGGGGATAACTAAGGATCGCAGCCTGTGGGCTGTGATGCTTTAATTTCAAAGCATAAAAGCGTCGAGGGGACCACTAAGGATCGCGGCCTGCGGGTAGTAGGAGCACCGAGGGGATCACTAGGGGTCGCGGCCTGCGGGCAGTGATGCTTTGATTTCAAAGCATAAAAGCACCGAAGGGATCTCTAGGGATCTGACCCTGCGGGCTGTTGAACTTGATCTAATTTCCAAACATAAGAGCCCCGAGGGGATCGTTAGGGATCTGACCTTGCGGGCTGTGATGCTTTAATTTCAAAGCATAAAAGCGCCGAGGGGACCACTAGGGATCGCGGCCTGCGGGCAGTAGGAGCGCCGAGGGGATCACTAGGGGTTGTAGCCTGCAGGCTGTGATGCTTTAATTTCAAAGCATAAGAGCGCTGAGGGGATAACTAGGGATCTGACCCTGTAGGTTGTTGAACTTTCTCTAACTTCCAAACATAAGAGCATCGAGGGGATCGTTAGCTGCGATAAATTTTATAGCTCCCTTCGCGAACCTGAAATTGAATTCAACTAGACAAAGAAAAGAGTTTTTTCCCATGTAATTTCCTATAAATAATGCATAATGTAAGTCACAGTAGGCATGTGCCTTGGATGAATCAAGTATAAATGGAGCTTGAGTTATGCTGAATTATTGAACAAATCAAGCCTTGATAACTTTTGGTTGCCAATTGAAGAAAGCTTATCTGTATTAGACGAGCCTGTGTTGATTTGGAGACTTGAAGAGTTCCGGTTGCTCTCGTTTATCCCCATTAATCATAGCAAAATATAAGAAAACAAACAGTGTAAGTGATTTCATGTCTAGGAAATGCGTTCGTAGGAAGTGCGTTTAGGGAATTAGGCGGTAAGACAAGTAATACGAGGGACCAATCACGGTTTTATTTATGAAATATGCACAATGAAATGACATGTTAATTATCAATCAAGACTGTAAACTCACAAGCCACCTACTTTTAATCAAGAGCATGATCGTGCGAAATATATCTTCAACAGCATGAATATTAGTCATGAGTTTGAGTTACGAGACACAAAAAATGTAAACTTCCAGCATTAGCATCCACATGTAATCA
>CATIWQ010461007.1:0-10836 GCA_949673415.1 Euphorbia schlechtendalii | reverse complement strand
GAAGAGTCATATCCATTGGTGAAAGATTGCATCTCTTCAATGTGATTGGTTGAGAGGCTTTGATTCAATCCACAATGGATAGGCACCTTTTCATGATTGGTTGACTCCTGATAAGTGTCTTTTCATTGGTAGTTGATGGCGGTTGATGGAAATTGATCATACTTATCTAGCGGTTGGTAGTTAAGAAGATAATACCAGAAAACCATCTATGTCGTGACCGCTATATGTGATTCACGACCGTGAATCTTTGATTGGTAGATTTCTATTTCTGAAGTGAACTTGTCGTGACCGTGAGGCATTGTCAAGACCGTGAATTGTTTTATCTTCAGAAATCTCCTTGTAACTTCAGCGATCTTCGACAGCTTCGATTCTAAGCCAAATCTTCAAGTTCAACGCATCATTTTGCACCTTTTTCACTCTTTTTTCATAAAATTCCACTTTAGTTCATTTTACTCCCAAGATTTATCTAGTATCTTGATTTGCATCAAAAACAACTACACACCACGTGAAATCTTTTATATGAAGTATAAAAATGACTAAAACTATAGTGTTTATATTGTAAAATTATTATGATAATAAGTGTAATTATACACTTATCATTGTCCAGGTTTATATAATTGTCTTAATTTGTTTGCGCTAGATATAGAAAAGTTATTTCATGTGTAGCTCTGCGGCGAATAATTGAACATCTGGGTATTTTGAACCGAGTCTGTTAGATTAGTTTAGTGAATCGTAACATCTTTGTTGAACTTGCATGATTTCTCTGCAATCCTTATTTCGTGGGGAAAATCTATATATTTAGATTCTCTAATCTTTCATACCTATATTTACTCATTTTTCATTCTAATCCTCCTTTCCTAAACTTTACATTATTTTATTTTCTTTTCTTTTATTCTACTTCCCTATTTTATTTTTAGAGCTTGTCCTTCCCTGTGGGATCGATATCTTTTAAAACTACATCGCAACTGTATACTTGCAGTTATCATCATTTTTCTATTTGATAAGAGGTACTAACAACACCTATATTTTACGTGAACAAGTTTTTGGCGCAGTTGATTTATAGCCAAATCTTGAGAACATATTATTAAACTTATCAGTAGAAAGGTGGTGAACAATTTTATAGAAGAAGGGATTGTTGTAGTTATTGTATGTTCATGAGGTGAAGAGTGGATTGGAGAAGAAGGGGTATAAACTAGAGAATTTACGATTTTAGGGATATGAGGAGGAGAATTTACAAGAGAAGAAGGTATAGGATTAACAGAAGAAGTAGGGGTAGGATTTAAAGGTACTTGGGGGTTGGATGTATGAACCAAAGATTGGTCAGCTTCGGGTAACTCAATCTAAGTTGGAAGTGACTCAGCCTTAGTGTAAATTGGGATAGAAATGCTAGAATCAAGAAGAGTAGATTCTTCCTAATTGATGATCTCCACTTCATCACAAGCATCCTCATCACTACTCACCACTTGAACATTCTTCTTAGTTGGCCAAGTGATGGCAGAGCTCTTGTACTGAGTACCCCTTGCTTTGGAAAGAACTTTCTTTACATGGGTAGTAACTTCAAACTTAGTGCTTTTAGGGTTCTCTTTGCCTTTCTTAGAGCTCCCTTGACCCACATCATCTTTGGCTATCTTAAGCTTGCGCTTTTTCTAGTGTAAGGGTTTCCTCTTCTTCCTTGTCATCTTCTTCCTCTTCAGCCTTTTGTTTCGCCCCAACTTCCCTCTAAGAACTAGTTTTGAGCCTCATTTTGTTCCATTTCCTGGCATAAGGTTGGGCACGTGTATTTCCTACCCTTAGTTTTGCTGGGCTGGCTCTAGCTCTTTGAGATCTAGCCTTTGCCTTTGGAAAATATGAGGTGGCAGCAGCTGATGGAAGCTGCTCTAGTTGAGCACATAAAGGAACAACCTCAGTGGTCTCTTCACTAAACCCTTCAAAATCCATAATAAACGCATCATCATCCTCCTTGAGCATACATTGGGGAACACTATGGATTCCGCTTTGGTCTTCTTCAGCTTCAGATCTTGGGGCTTTGTGTAACAGGTTTGAACTTGCTTGTTCTTTAGCTTGGTGAAGTGGCTCATGTCCAGTCTTCTCTTCAGCGGGACCATGGCCTCTCTAGGTCCATCCATAAAGGATGACACATCCAATCTCACAACCTTCATAAGAGCGGTGATGAGGTAACCGTAATGGTAGATGGTAGTAACTTTGATTAGGTGATGAAGAATCAACACTACTAAGTTGAGTTGCTTACCCTCTACCATATGGTAGACAATGAACCTCTCAAAATAGGTGCAATTGTTGAGAGATCTTATCTTGGGCAGTTCATGGCAAGCTATTACTTTCCAACTCATCTTGGAGGTGGAAATTTCTCTAAATCCATAATCTGTCGAGAGTTTCCAATCTTCAGGAACAACGACAAGCTCCTCATCGCTAGTTCTTCTCAAAGAAGTTCCCTTTAGTGGCATGATGAGAATACTTCCCACCATTTTTGCATAGATAAGGTGAGAGACATTGTTGATCTCCACCATTAGCACATCATTGTACCCCTTGATGGAGTACAAATTCCCATAAAAGCTTTAGATCAAGCTTTTGATGGCTGGTCCTTCTAGCAGCAAGAATTTGTTGAAATTCTACTATTTAATGAATTTGTGAAAGAATTTGTTATTCATAAGCCCTTCATAGTCGAGCTCAAACACAAGATAAAAATCTTGATTCTCTGGTCAATCAATCTTTGTGAAGACAGTTACATGGGGAAAATGGTCCTTTTAATAGTCCCATCGATGTTTACTATCATATTCTTCTTAGAGACTCCTTGAAGTGTTTGCCACTCTTCTACTAATAATATAAAAGTTCTAAATATGAACAGGTGTTGTCAGTACCGCTTATCAAATAGAAAAATGATGATAACTGCAAGTATACAGTTGCGATGTAGTTTTAAAAGATATCGCTCCCACAGGGAAGGAATTCGGTTCTAAAGATCAACTAGAGTTACGGAATAAAAGAAAAGAAAATAAGTTAAGGGTTTTGAATGGCAGATTGATGAATGGACAGATGCATGAACAGTTTAGAGAAAATGCAAAGCATATATATATTCCCTAAGAACAAGTATAGTGGAGTAAAATATGAAAAATAATCAAGAATGCTTTATGCACTAGATAACTTCAACAAACTTGGTTCTAGATGCCCAAATATTCCATAATTCACTACAGAGCAACACATGAAATGACTTTTCTAAATCTAGGGTAAACGAATTATGACACTTATAAAAACCTGGATAACAACAATACTATGCTTAGTAAGGGTCACTCTCACATAGCCATATTTAGCAAGTTACCACTCCAAAAGTGTTGGCTCACTAAACAGCTATAATCACAGATCCAGATATTATACACAATCTTGTTAACCTCGAAACTACTCTTAAAGTCAACTTGAAAGCATGTAACTTCATTAATATAAGTGACGCAAGAAGAAATACTCGTTATGACACATATACATATCATAAACTTCGAATTAGAAAGTATAAGTAGAAAACAAAGTAAAGTTGTAAGATATACAAGTGAAAGCTAAAGTTGATCAAACCATATCCACTCTTTAATAGGAGTCATCAATTCCCACAATTCCTGGGTATACTTTGAATTTGGTCTTGACTCGTATAGAACCTCCACTAGGATGCTATTCCTTGTGAATATTGAACAAATGAATGTCGAAGGCCAAAAAGTTTTATTGATAAGTTCTTTGCAATTACACTCATACAACAATCGCTCAAACTTGTGGAGAAATCTAGTGATTGAAATAAGAATTGAATCACTTATACATTTTTCTCTCTAACACTTTGAACTCAGTGAAATCAAAATAATTTCACTCTCTATCTATTATCTCTCACTGTCAGCCTTCGCCACGCTCTACACATATCTACCATGCATGAAATGGTTGATTTGAACCTCTATTTATAGAGTGTGAAAGGTTGTGTTTATCCAAACGAATTATCATGTCCATTGGTGAAGGGTTGCATTATCTTCAATGTGATTGGATGCAAGATTTCATCCTTATCTTCAATGGAAAGGAGCCTTTTCATGGATTTATTATCTCCAAAAGGTGTCTCTTCACTTGATAGTTGATAGTGGTTGGTCGTTCTTATCCAGCAGTTGGAAATTGAGAAGCGTTGATCAAACCGTCACGATTCGCGAGCGTGACATACAGGTCACGATCGTGAATGTAAGTTGGTAACTTACTACTTGTGAAGAATGATAAGTCACGTTCATGATAGATAGTTGTGAGCGTGACTTGGTCAATCGTGAGTTGGAATCTCGATCGTGACATGGTTGTGACTTATGCTTTTCTTCATGATTCTTCTTTGCAACTTTACCGATCTTTAACAACTTCGATCCTAAGCCAATTTTTTGCATTCCACGCATCTTTTTACACCTTTTTCACTCTTTTTGCATAAATTTCCATCTTTAATCATTTCACTCCCAAGATTCACATAGTTTTTGCACTTGCATAAAAAACAACTACATACCATGTGAAATCTTTTATATGAAGTATAAAATGACTCTAAACCACATTGTTTTATGAGTAAAAATATCATAAAGCTTCAGGGTTTTTCTTGTGTGAGCCATTTTAGTTGAGAGAAAAAGAGAATAGAGAGAAATTAGGGTTCTTTTTGCGGAAATGATTAAGATTTCAAAATTGCAAGTTACCTCTCTATTCAGCAAACTGTAGCTTTTATAGACCTCTTCAACTTGCATATGATACGTGGCACTCTCACAACACAAGATGAAAATGAACGCTGATATTAACAAGGATTTAACTGACATAGTAAAAATGGTGAGTTTTAATTTCGAAAGGTTCCAATTCAAAAACTCCCTTTGGATAAACTGGTTATTGAGTTTTTGACCATGAAACTGAATCTGACATTGTTACTTTAAAAATTTGGTAGTGTTAAATACTTATTACCTCGTTCGGCTGAGTTGAGACTTGATTTTCAACAATTAGCCAAATTTCTTGATTTTCTTCACATGGGGTTCGCCATTCCAATGAGCTATCTTAGAACATTGAATTGCTCCTTGGCCAAAGGTTTGGTGAATATGTCAGCTCGCTACTCTTCTGAAGGAACATACTCCAGTTGGACAACTCCCCTTAGCACATAATTCCTTATGAAGTGATATCTTATATTGACATGCTTCATCTTGCCATGTTGAACCAGATTCTTAGATAAGTCAATTGCACTTTTGTTATGAGACATAACTTCAAGACATTTTCACTTTATACCATAATCCTCTATTTGCTTCTTAATCCATAGCAGTTGTGCTACATAACTTCCTGCCGATGTACTCAGCTTTAGCTGTACTTAGCACAACAAAAGTTTTCTTCTTTATATACCAAGAGACAAGGCATTCTCCAAGGAAATGGCATCCTACTATGGTGCTTTCCCTGTCGAGCTTATCTCTGCCATAGCCAGCATCTATGAATTCTCTAGCAGTGCAATCTGAGCTGTTGAGATACCATAGACCTGCATCAAGAGAACCTTGAAAGTACCGGAGAATTCTCTTAACACTTGCTAAGTGAGATTCTCTAGGGTTAGCTTGATAATGTGCTCAATAGCACACTGAATATTGAATATCGGGCCTACTGCAGTTAAATAAAGGAGAGAACCAATAATAGCTCTGTAGAACTTGCTGTCTACAGGCTTACCAGCTTCGTCCTTACTCAAGATAGTATGAGTGGCCATGGGAGTGGATATTAGCTTCGAATACTCCATAACAAACTTCTTCAAGACTTCTTTGGCATACTTTGCTTGGCTAATGAAGATTCCATCTTCACTTTGCTTCATTTGAAGTCCAAGGAAAAGTTAAGCTCTCCCATCATTGACATTTCAAATTCACTCTTCATCTGCTTGCTAAAATCCTTACACAGCTTCTCATCAGTTACTCCAAAAATGATATCATCCACATAAATTAGGACAAGCAACACATCTTCTTTCTTTTACCGGATAAATAGAGTGGTATCTTCTATCTATCTTCCATAGCCTTTGCTAATAAGGAAATTGGTCAACCTCTCATACCAAGCTCTAAGAGTCTTCTTCAATCCTTAGAGAGCTTTCTTTTGTTTTCGGATCTTCAACACATAAACTTCCTCTTGAATGAAGCCATTCAAAAATGCACTATTAACATCCATTTGAAATAATTTGAAGTTCATATGAGATGTGAAAGCACAAAGGATCCTAATTTTTTCAAGCTGAGCTACAGGAGCATAGGTTTCATCATAATCTATGCCTTCTTGCTAATTGTAGCCTTGAGAAACAAGCCTGGCCTAGTTTTTAACAATGACGCAATCTTTATCAAGCTTGTTCTTGAAAACCCATTTGGTGTCGATAATTGATTTTCCTTTAGGCTTTAGAACTAGATCCCAAACATCATTATTTTTTAACTGATCCAGCTCTTCTTGCTTCGCGATCATCGAATAATTATCTCCTTCTACATCTTCAAACTTCTTGGGTTCAATCAATAAGATGAATGTTGGATAGCTCATCATTCAGCTAAGCTGACCTCATGTCATCATAGGATTATGAACATCATTACTAATACTTTCGAGAGGGTGATTGCGATGAATCCTAATATCTCTCTTGGAAGACTTGAATCTATAACGGGAACCTCTACGCTAGGTTGTTGAGGGTGAGCTTGATCTTCTTCTTCGTTGAAATTAATTGACATATCTTCATCATCTTTAACTTCCTCAACTTCTTGTTCTTGTGCTAGTTAAGGAAGCACAGAGAGTGGTATGATGAGCTGATTTTTTGGTTGGTTTACTCCTTCATCTTCATTACATGGTCTCTATCGACATTGTTAATTTCATCAAAATCTACATGATAGACTCCTATAATAAGTCAGCCTTTTTGACATATATTCTATATGCCCTACTGTTAGTTGAGAAACCCTGAAAGAAACCTTTATCAGCCTTTAGATCAAACTTTCCCAGCTGCTCTTAGGTGTTTAGAATGAAGCACCTATAAACAAATGATCTTAGATGACCAATCTTAGGCTTGCACCCTCGCCAAAGCTCATAGGGTGTCTTCTCAAAAATTGGGTGAATTAAAACCCGATTCAAGATATAATAGGTTGTGTTAACAGCTTTTTCCCAGAAGTAATTTAGTAGATTATTATCCCTCAGCATAGATCGAGCCATTTCAACTATGGTTTTGTTCTTCCTTTCTACAACCCCATTTTGTTGAGGAGTATAAAAAGCATAAAAGTTGTGTTCAATACCATACGTTAAATAGAATTCTTCGAAATAAAAATTCTCGAACTCACATCCATGATCACTTCAGATTCTGCTTATATTAGTTTCTGGTTCGTTGATTATCTTATTACTGAGTTTGACAAAAGACTCAGAGGTTTCATCTTTGCTACTTAGGAAGACTACCCAAGTGAATCTCGTGAAGTCATCCATAACCACTAATGAGAATCTTTTTCGCCCATGCTCATAGATTAAATAGGACCAAATAAATCTAGGTGGAGGAGTTCCAATGGACTCCTAGTTACTACGTTGTTTATCGACCTAAATGACTTTTTAACTTGCTTACCAAGCTGGCAAGCTCAGCAAACTCAATCTTTCTCAAAGTTGATACTAGGTAAGGCCATAACTAGTTGCTTTTTAGCTATTTTGGATAGAATTTTCATATTTATATGACCCAACCTTCTATGCCAAAGCCACAAATTATCTTCCTTAGATACTACTAGTTAATCAAGACAGTAATTGAACATGTGACGTTGTAAGGTGGAATTTTAGAACTTAAAATTAATGTAAAGGATCTCCTAAGCATGCCATGATTGATATAATTTAAGTTAAAATGTTTCATATATGCTGATAGGTTCATAAAACTTATAAAAGAAACCTAGCATCTAAGTTTAGAACATTACCAGTTGATGCTTGCTTCTCTTTCCTTTTAGATGCGGCGTTCCCTTAAAGCAACTTGGCAGAACTTCGTTAGTATGAGCCTCCAAACTAGAATAGCTTCTATGATTGATCCACAAAGATCTTCACTGACCAAAACCTCATTGAGGTAGAACCCGTTAGTAGACAACAACTACTAGATCGCTCGAAGACCAACCTCAAAATATAAACTGAGAAGGCTCACTTCAAATAGAAAGAGCCTTCTAAAGAATTCTTTGTTTTTTGGAGAAACTGGTGAAGGATCTCGCATAATTCATGAAGAAAGAGATGTCAAACTCAAAGAGAAAAGTTGAGCTGAAGTATGTAAAATAAAGAGAATGGGAGGCTTATATATAGGGAAAAGGGGGAGTGTTTGAAACTCCCTAAAACTTAATGTAGGATGGGAATATTCCCATCCAAAATGCGGGTTAGCAGTGCGGGTCACTAGGAACCGTGGGCTAACTCATGGCTCCCTTCACAAGGTAAGCCCGCTAGAGCTTACCTTATGCTACAAGCACGGGCTTGTGAGCCTTCCTGCAAGCCCATGCTTGCGGGTTTGCAGGCCGTTAGCATGTGCAGGCTTACCCCGCTCGCTAACGGACCGTGAGCTTTTCAACTCATGGGGTAGCCGAGTAGGCCCCACTTTGTACATCCCATGTTCATATTAGGCCCACTCACAACGGGAAAAATTTCCTTGATACACTCCGTGCACTTTTCTCAATTTTCTCTTCATTACCTTTAATTATTAATTTTGTTCAACCAATTAATAAGTTTTCTAACAAATTCAATAAATAAATATTCTCAACATAGACCTAGTCTATAGGTTCTTTACTTAGTCTAGTAAAGACCCAAAGTGTGTGACTTCATAGGATCTTGAAGTATATAGCCGCTAAAGGTTAACCTAAACATGGCTTCCCATCAGGGAACCTTTAGGCTTAGTGTTCCAGAATGATATGGAACCCGATAGCTCTACAGAATGAAATGGGCTTTCTAGCGAAGGCTTATGATCCCTTAATATTTAGAACATCACATGCCTATTACGTAATCCGGTTCTACAGTAGTAACCAATAAAATACACTCCTTCCAACATGTTAATTACCATCCAAATTATTGAGCTCAGATTAAGTGTCAACTCATGTAAAAGCTGCTGGTTAATCAAGATAATGATTGAATATGCAAACTTTGCAAAGTGGAATTTCAACATGTAAAATTAACAAAAGGATCTCCTAAGCATGTCATGATTGATACAATCTAGGCTAAAACGTTCCATAGAAGCTTTTATGTTTTTAAAGATTATAAAAGAAACCAAGCATCTATGTTTAGAGCATTACTAGTTAGTGCATGCTTTCTCTCTTTTGGTAACAGTGTTCCCTTAGAAAAATTTGGCAGAACTTTGTTAGAATGAGCTTCCACACTAGGAGAGCCTCTATGATTGATCCACACAGATCTTCATCGACCAAAACATCGTTGAGGAAGAAATCTTTAGTAAACAACAATTGCTAGACTGCTCGAAAACCAACCCAAAAATAAACTGAGAATGCTCACTTTAGAAAGAGCCTTCAAAAGAATTCTTTGATTTTTTGGAGAAACTCATGGAGGATCTCGCACAACAAAGTAAGAGGGAGATGTCGAACTCAGAGAGAAAAACTGAGATGAAGAGAATTGAGTGTGTTGAATAAAGAAGAGTTGGAGGCCTATATATAGGGAAAAGGTGGGAGTGTTATAATCCCCCTCAATTACTAGGTGGGATGGGAATATTCCCATCCCACCCTAATCGGGTGGGCTAACCCATGCTGATTGCGCAGGTAAGCCTAGCTTGCAACCTGTGAGCTTTTCAGCTCACAGGGCAGCCATGCAAGCCCCACTTCGAACAACCCGTGTACATTTGGGGCCAACTCACAATGGGAAAAATTCCCTTCCTCCGCTCTATGAAATTTTTCCCTATTTCCTCTTATTTTCTTTTATTATTAATTTGGTCCAACCAATTAATAATTCTTGTAACAAATTTGACAACTTATATTTTCGGTGTAGACCCAGTCTATAAGTTCTTTACTTTGTCCGATAAAGACCCAAAGTGTGTGACCTCATAGGATCCCAAAGTATTGAGCTATTAGAGCTTAACCTACAATTGGCTTCCCATCCGGGAACCTTTAGGCTCAGAGTTCCAGATCGATATGGAACCTGATAACTCCAGACGATCAAATGGGCTTTCTAGCAAAGGCGTATGATCCCCCGATACTTGGAATGTCACGTGCTTGTGACTTGATCCAGTTCTACAGTAGTATCTAATACAATACACTCCTTCCATTAGGTTAAGTATCATCTAATTTATTAAGATCGAATTAAGTGTTAGCTCATGTGATAGCCATAGTTATCCTGGAATTAGACTTGTTCAAGAAGAACACCACTAGACCATTATGTATCAAGATTGACTAGAAACCCATTCTATCAATTTTATACTCTGATCAGAGGTTTATGAGTGTATCACTTCAACAAGGGGTCCTAAGGTACACCTCTCATTATATCACTATATCAAGAGCGATGAATCCCATCTTGACTACTCGGCTTACCAACATGTGATCATCACTATACCCATAATCACCATGTCCTCCTAATCCCCAGGGTATGAATAAGTATGACCCAAAGTATAGCAACTCCTACATAAGGTAACTAGTATCTCAGGTCTAAGGATACTTGTACTGCTACTACAATAAGACATGATACCAACACATGGATATAGTTATTTCTGAGTTTATGTCTTACAGTGATCTCTAATGTATTACCCGAGTACATCCATGTGTTAACTCAAGGTAACACCTTCAGCTCATGAGATCTTCTTCTTGGATCTAATCCAAGGAGTAAGACTACACATGCTAGTCTGTCCATTCCATTGATGTCCAGTCCTAA